>OY763892.1:6362425-6518236 GCA_963667165.1 Barbarea vulgaris | reverse complement strand
TAGTGTTTTGCTTAATTTTCAATTAGCAACTGAGGAAAAAAAAATCAGGATCTGAAATAGGATTCATGTCGTCGGAGAGTATGGATTCAATGCCAACACTTAGGGAACTACACCAGCAGATACGACAGAGTCAAGCTCCACCGCAGCAGTCTCAGAACATGCAATCATCCTTCACTGCCGCTGACAACGAAGCCAATTCTTACAATCCGATGATGAGGGAAGCTTCACCACTGCCACTGCCTCAGTACCAACCTAACTCAGCGGGCTCGGATCCTGCCGAGAACATGAACATGCCCGTAAAAAGAGGTAGAGGTAGAGGTAGACCGAGGAAATACGAACCTTGTGAAACATCACTGGCACACTGGCTTTGGGTCCTGGAGGTCCTTCTTTCACTGTGAGCCAGCCTAGTGGTAGCCGTGGCAGATTCAAAAAAGTGAGAGGACGAGGAAGAGGACGACCTTCTAGTTCTGTCAACAGGGACAACCTCCAAGGTTTAGGTATGTTTTTTTTTTTGTTCGAATAGGTATGTTTTTATAACAACATATTCTTCTTTTATATATGTCTCCCCTCACGTGCTGATGATGTCGGAAATTTGTGTTGTCCGCTGCAATCTTATTAGAATGTAGTAAATGGTGAAATATGTTAAACTATGACCTTTGAGAATCATATCACTGCTGTTTGTAAATATATTTTATGCCCTTCTTTAAACCATCTTTAATTTGGACATTAAAGCCAATTCCAGCAATGTTGACATCTTTTGTAGCTTGAACTGGCTTTGCTATATTCTCAAAATATATATTTTTTTTTCGTTGCAGGCTCGATTGGAGTTGGATTTAGGCCTCGTGTCCTTACTGTCCTTCCTGGGGAGGTCTATATCTTCTTCTAGCATCTTTACTTACCTTTTCTTTTATTAATACGATGTCTGTACGTCTTAGCTTATCTTTGTAGTAAACGATCACCAATGTTTTTTGTTTTTTTTTTTTTTTTTTAATCATGTCAATGTCGAGTGGGAGCTGTGGGGGGAACGTAGAAATAATTTTTACGGGGATCAAAAATAAATAATTTAGTAAAGTATATAATGATATGATGTTAGGTAGAAAACATTATTAATACATTTTTGGAGGCATTTAAATGGTTAAACACAAATTTAGTGGTGTCAAAAACTAAAATTTGCCATTTTTCATTAAGTTTAACTAAAAATATACTAATTAAAAACAATTAGTATGACACCTCTTAGGTATTACTGGGTCCAAGCAAGTGAGGCAATGACCTAGGACATGAAAATTTTAGGAGCATTTTTAGGCAAATTGTTTTAGGTTTTATAGGTTTTTTTAAGTTCAATTTTTGTTGGACATTTCATTAGTTATGATTGTAAGTTTTAACTTAACAAAACATTAAACTGAATAAGTTTCTTTGATATTTTTTTTTCTTTTTTAATAAACTGTTTATGAAATTAAACATAGTTTTTATTAATTTTTGGTATTATTTTATTTATGTTAGTATTATTTAAAATTTTACATAAAAAATAGAAAGGGCATACATTTTTTTTTTATTGCTTAGGACATCCAAAAACATTAGATCGGCCCTAGTCCGCCCATGAGTGGGAGTAGTTTTCGTAAGGTTGGAAAATTATTGGTAACGAACAGAATATTGTACTTGATCATGTCTATATCTGACAAAAGTTATGTTTATGTGTGGTTGGTTTTGTAGTGCTAATATTTTTAGGTTTATTTGACTTTGACAAGATTAAAAATTGATATTTTTTTATTATTCTAATATTTGATCTATGCGACAGGATATATTAACCAAGATAATGGGACTTTATATGAATGAATTTCATTCTCTGTGTGTATTATCTGCTTTCGGATGCATCGCGAGTGCAACTCTTCGCGATCCCGCCTCATCTGGTGGAACGGTGTCATATACGGTATTAATATTCAGTTTGCAAATTTCTTTTATCTCTTTGTTACTATATTTGCTCTTTAATATTATTAAATTGTTTACACTGAAATATAGGGGAGATTTCAGATCATATCTCTATCAGGTTCTTTAGTTCCGGTGGAATCCGATGGTCACAACAATATGACAGGAGGGCTAAGTGCGACCTTAGCGAGGTATGATGGTAGTGTCTTCGGTGGGGGTGTGGCTGGTCCTCTCATAGCAGCAACACCTATTCAAGTAATTCTTATTTTTTTACAGTTCAAATATTTGATATATATAACAATGTAATGAGATGTTTGGTTTTCAAATCACAGATTGTGGCTGGGAGTTCAATACCAGAGTAGTCGGACCAATACGTGGAACAAATAGAAGTTTATGTACCGACATTACCAACACCGACATTACCTCATGAGGATCCAATTAAAGCACATATGACTCTGGATAGCCCACAATTCCGAAGCTTAGGGTCATCAGATGAAGATGAAATCCCCTAGACCCACCTGATGCCTATCTTTAGTTTAAGTTTTTCTAGTTATCTTCCGACAAATTTTATTTGATAACTTCATATTTTGTCTTTCAGAACCATATGTTGTTTTTCTTAATTCAGTTTTTGGACTTTACCTTTGAGGCCTTGAGTGTTTAAATTTTAAAGTGGCTTTTGGTTGTTGTTTTTTTAAATCTATTTTTACTATTCAAGATTTAGAAAAAAAATAGTTTCCCTCCTAAAATTTAGGAAAATTAGTTTTTGATGTTTTAACTAGATTTCAAAGAAAATCAAGAAGCCATGATTCTGAAATTTCTTGTCCTTTTCTGCACCGTGAATGTTTTCATTTTTCAATTTTCAATTTTCAGTTTTTTTTGTTTGTTTTTTATTTATTTATTAGTTTTTAAATTTATAGCAAAAAACAAATGCCCAAAATTTAAAAACCAGTTTGAAACTATTACCATTCATTGGCTAAAAGAAATTAAAAACCAATTTGAAGGTTATTAGAATTTTGCTATTAGAATTTTGTTCAAAAAAAGCCAAAAAATATTTGTTTGCTTGTTTGTTTGTTTTTTTGAAAAAAATCTAGATTCTCTTATATGTAGGAGTAGACCTGGGCATAATATCCGGATCCAAAAAACCGATCCGAACCCGTCCCAAAAAATCTACACGAACCCGAATCCGAAATTTTAAAATACCCAGACGGGTTTTAAATTTGAAAATCCAAAAAATCCGAACCCGATCAAACCCGACCCGAAGACCCGAATGTCCAGGCCTACGTAGGAGAACTAAAAAAAAGTCATTGATTGGTGATTCAATGAGATTTTGAAAAAGAAAAACCAAAAACTATCAAAGTCTATAACATTCAAGGCCCAGTTTCCTGATTAATATTGATCTTTTATTTTGTGCTTCTAAATCATGAAAACATTCAACTCATGTAAAACTTTTTCTGATTACAAACATCAAAACAAGACTGGATTTTAAGGCTGATGGTCTTTGGCCCTCTTCAACAAAAACCGCATTGAGAAAAACCCGAGAGCGCAGGTCTGCCAGAACCACCCCATTGCATTGTCCGGGTCAACTCGTTTAGCCAGGGACCAAGCATAGATTCCTTCTGCAACATGTAGGAACACTGATACGATGAAGACAGCCTTTACAATCGTGATAGTCCGGAAGAAGAAGAGGCTTAGGGCTCTTAAGAAAGGCACAGGTCCTATGTCCGGTAACCATCCCGCAGCAAAAAGAGCTAACATTCCTAGTGTAACAGCTAACCAAGTGAATATGGTTGGACCATCTAAAGATCTCCGTTTCCTCTCCTGCCAGTCTGAGATAGTTGCAGCCATACCTTCCCGGGAGCTCTTGAATGGAACATATCCAAGCTCTTCCTTGGCTTTAAGATATGAGAAATAATGAGTAACACCGACCTGCACCAGATCGATAAGATTCATCATACAAATGTTGGCTTGTGATCTCAGCTGGAATTTGAGTTGGGAAGAAACTGTTACCTTGTAGACTTCAGCAGGAAGAATAAGGGGCTGTGGTAACCAGCTCTTTGATAGCCATGGATATAGGACAGTGTAGAAACCTTGGACGATCTTACCCAAGGACAGTGCAAAAGGTAGAGATATCGTAAACTTGGGGAGGTCATAGTCTAAACTTCTTAGTAAGGGACGCAGAAACTCAAAGGTATTCACCGGGGAGCCTACAATGTCACCAATCCAGATTAGTATATAAGGCTAAATGTTTAGATACTCCCGGCCGTGTTGAGAATGTCTTAAGAGATCGAGTTTTACCATCAGAGACAAAATATGGTTGACCAGCAGCAACAGGCGCTCCTTCTCTGCCAGGAATGTCGTCCAAGAGTCCCATGCTTGCCAAGATGATTGCTAAGACAAGGTTTTCAACATAAATCCAGTCTGTTTTGACACTCGGTTCACCGATCTTGAAGAGCAGTAAACCCAACTTTGCTTGATTAACTATCCTAGGAAGATGTCTGTCTTCACCAGGTCCATATATAGCTGCTGGACGAATAGCACATGTATACACCTTCTTGCCACCATTCCTACATAAACACATACAGTACTGAAGAAGACTATTGATGCTTCCTAATAAACACTAGTGAATCAAGAACCGGACTTACTTTAACGGTTGGCCATTACTCTTGAGGACTAACTGTTCTGCAATGGACTTACTTCGACCATAGGAGTCAACGTGATCATCAAGTGGGAAATAAGGCAAACCTTCATTGCCATTTTGAATCTCTTTACCACCAAAGACAACGTTGTAAGTGCTGACATAGACAAGTCTTGTGATCTCATGTTTGAACACAAATTCCAAGACGTTACATGTCCCGTTTATGTTAACCTCTTCACAACGTCCAAACTGAAGCATCTCTTTACCAGACATGCCATAAGAAGCAAGATGCAAGACACAGTCAGCACCATCTAAAGCCTTATCAACATCTTCTTTCTTTGTCACATCACCTGTGGTTCCAAGATCACTCTAATTGTTCAATATGAATCTGACAAATTACAGAATTGACAATGTGGTCTTAACACTAATCATAGAATCTGAGATTGTGAAATTGTATATCAAATTGAAAGAAGGGTAAGAGAGATCAGAGGAATTTGGAGAACCTTGGATGCAGCGAACGCCACTGTTTATGAGGTCAACGGACCAAGGAGAGGAGTCGCGGCGGTCGAAAGAGCGGACCTGGCGAGCACCACGGCGAACGAGCTCCAAGCAGAGTGCGGCACCGACATAGCCAAGGCCACCAGTCACCACAAAGGTGTTGCCTTCGACACCTTCGTTCTCACTCAAATGCATTTTCTCTTCTCTCCACACAGATAAATTTGACCGGAGAGTTCAAAATCGATCGGAAATGACACGGCGTGCGACTTTTGCTCTATACGTGTCCTACTTATGTTTCGTTATTAAAACATAACACCATCTTAACCATTTATGTATTAAATGAATGATTATAATTAAGGTAAATTTTGATTATTAGTATTAAATTTACATAACTAATTTTAATGAAATTAAAAAATGAAAGCGAAAATAAAAGTGTTTTAAGTCAAACCCAGTCCGTAACATTCTTCATTTTCTCTAACTGCTTCCCCCTAGAGACACTCTAATCGATAATTTCAAGCTGATAAATCTTTAAAGTCCTGAAATTTCACTCACGGGTCGACTGAAATAAGTGCTAATAAATTCGGGTCATGCTTCAAATGTTAAATGATGTTAGTGTAGCTACTGAGTTTAGAGGAAGAGCGAATATCGAAAATCATTGATCTTCCATTTTTTTGAACTGAGTTCAAAGGTTTTAGATTTAGGTGTTTCAAATTGGGGGGCTTTTTATTTCTGAGTTTTCCGGGTTCCCTGAGATAGGCATTTAGGGTTTTAGGTTTCTTCACTACAATGGCGAGAAGACATGGATGGCAGCTTCCAGCTCACACATTTCAGGTTTTCAAGTAGCTAATTAGGCTTCTTCCCCTATAAATTTGCATACTTTACTGAGTATTCAAAAGGGTCTGCTTTAATTTGGTTTGAAAGATTGTGAATTTTTTTTTATTTAATCTGCAATTGTGAAATGTTTGTTCTTTTTTTTTTTTTTTTTTTGTTTGTTTCTAAACCCCGTGAAAATGACATAAATGTTTTGTTGTAATTGTGTTCACATCGCTTTTAAAAATCTATTCTTTTTCCTCTGCTTTATGTGTTTGTGGATGCACACACATTTGAGTATATATATATGTATATGTGTATAGTTACATGTAGATTTGAAGATTCATTGCATTGAACTTGGATGAGTTTTCTCTGTAAATTACTTGTTTATCTAACATGATCTGTTCCTGTGCAGGTTGTTGCTATAACTGTATATTTCTTGCTAACTATTGCTTACTACGCCTTCTTTGCTCCTTTTCTCGGAAATAAATTCTATGAATATATTGCCATTGGTGTTTACTCATTCCTGGTAAGAACAAAAACGAAAATTCTTAACACTCAAGCTCTCAAATGCATCAAACTCTCATCTCTCTATTGTCTAATGATTTTACAGGCGTTTTTGGTTTTAGTTCTTTATATCCGATGCACTGGTATAGATCCTGCAGATCCTGGAATCTTTGTAAAGGCTGATAACACTCCAGCCCATAAGTCACAGAACAGTAACTATGTGCCTGGTATGCGCTCTACCGATGATGTTGTGTATGGGGATTAGATAGTTCGGATACTTCTGTCTTATAGTGCTGTCTCTGTTGCAGAGAATGGCTCAGCAGTTGATGGTGGGCCGTATACTAGACACGGCTCAGGTTGCTATAATGCTATAGGAAGATTCATTTGTGGTTGTTTAATGATACAAGATTGCCGTAAGGATACTCAACAAGAGCAATTTGACGAACAAGAAGCTTTGTTCTGCTCATTGTGCAATGCTGAGGTATACTATACTAGTATATTTATTTCTGGTTAGAAGCTTGTCATTGCGTCTTCTAGAGTAACACTGCATTCTTTTTTTTTTGAAGGTACGTAAATTCAGCAAGCACTGTCGAAGTTGTGGCAAGTGCATCGATGTGTTTGATCATCATTGCCGGGTATGCAATTTGAAATTGTTTTTCTTTTTTTTCCCTTGGGTTTCTGGCTTAGCATATGAGCTGATTTGTCAAGTATCTTTTTCCTTAGTGGCTGAATAATTGTGTGGGGCAGAAAAACTATATCAGCTTTGTGTGTCTTATGGCGGTAAGCTTTTTGTGGGTATGTTTCCAACAACTGTTACTTTAAGGTTGATTCTGCCGCAGTTTTATCTCATTAGGTAATATTTCTAACATGAAATATAACCTTGGAAATATGACGACAGCTTATAGTTGAATTTGGAGTTGGTGTTACTGTATTTGTTCGATGCTTTGTGGACGAAAAGGCAATGGAGCATCTTATTACTGAAAAGCTAGGGCTTGGGTTCTCCCGTCCTCCATTTGCCGCTGTTGTGGTAAATTTTCTCAAAAGACAATATTGTTTTATTCTGTCTTCTATCAATGCTTAGTTTCCAACATCAGCTTGCTTTCTCATTATGCAGGTTGTTTGTACAACTCTCTCGTTTCTGGCTATAATACCTCTTGGAGAACTTTTCCTTTTCCATCTTATTTTGATCCGAAAGGTTTTGTGTATATATATTCTTTTTGCACCATGTTGCTGAATTTCTACTTTCGACTAACAAACACATAACGAAACACGAAGCTGAGCTTTGATATGTCACTTTTGTGAGTGCAGGGAATCACAACATATGAATATGTTGTTGCCCTGAGAGCGCAAACTGAACCACCGGTTGATGGGCTAGACCAAACGAGCCAGCCTCCTTCACCTACAAGCTCAGCTGTGACAGCAGCGAGTGGAAGAAGCTCTCTCGGATTAAGCATTCAATACCGTGCTGCCTCCTTGTGTACACCTCCAAACATATTCATGGATCAACAGGTGGAAAAAAAAAACCAAATCAAAATCTTTTTCGCTTCCTTCAGTTGTATAATATCTCTTTTTTTTTTCTCAGGATGATGTTATCCAGCATTTGGAGCCTGGACCTGTACGGTCCACCATAGATCCTGACACACTTTCACAGAAGAAGCCACCTCAGCGTCAACAAGTAAGGATCAATCCATGGAAGCTGGCAAAACTTGATTCAAACGAAGCATCTAAAGCAGCTGCAAAAGCACGAGCATCCTCATCAGTGCTTCTTCCAGTTAGTTCCCAGCACAACCCTTGCAAAACCAGCAGCAATGTAAGCGGAAAAAGCAGCCCCGCAAGTAGCTATCAAACCAAAAACACTAGAAAAGCAGGCAAAGCTGATTCAGAGTCTTGTAGCCTTGGTAGTCCAGGTTTGACAAGAGATCACTTCAACCCAATGTACATGTCATCATCAGCTAACGAGTCACCATTAAACGAGGAAGAGAGCAGGAATGCTGTTATTGCAGGTAGAAGAAACTTCCCTTCAACCGATGAGAGTTCAGTAGTTTGGGATCCAGAAGCTGGGCGGTTTGTATCGTCATCTCGGATCCCTGGAACAGATTTAGGAGGTCCTCTTGGTAACGAACGTCTCAACAACATAAATTCTTATGGGAGTGATGGTAGCAGAAGGGTTAGAGGAAACCCATTGACTGGTTATTTCCAACAGGTTAGATCACAGAGAGGAGACCAACTTCCAGTGTTTATGCCTACTGATTCTCAACTGCACAGACATTTATCTACTAGATTCCATTAGAAACATTTGTTGATCTCCAAACTTCTTCATTTCCATTTAAGTTTTGCTTTCTTATTTCTTTTTTTTCAGTTTCTTGGTAACGAGACAATTTTACTGGTTTAATGGTCGAAAAGAATACAAGAATCAGATTTGGTTTTCAACATATAGATGGATAAGAAAGACTTAAAAATAGAAAGAAAAATGGTATTGTTATGAGAAGAATGACACACAGCATCTCGGAGTAGCTGGTGAAGTAATGTTACAGACCACATCTCATGACTCATGGATCTGATTAGGAAAACAAACAGAGTTTATGCCAAAGTAAAAGAAAATTTCAAAACGTTTCTCATCAGATCCAAGACTCAAAAGAACACTGAACTTGGAACATAAGAGCAAGCACGGGACAAACCCTCTCTGTCTGTAACTTCTTCAAGATCCACCTCTTTGAAGTATCCGTTTTCTCCAATGATGCGAGCTTTGTCCTGAGTATTAGAATAGGAAACCATATATCTCTCTTTGTAAATTAGGAAACAAATGATTAGCCTCCAACGGCTAACCTCAACTCATAATCGTGTATATATTCTGATCAAATCAATAGACAAAGGACACACTGGAATTAACCTAATCAAACATGGTATCAGAGGGTTTCTAAAAAAAAAAAAAAGAAAAAAAAAAAAAAAAAAAAAGCAAACTCTGCCGCTCGTCTCCTTCTTCTCTATTTCTCTGCAACTTTCTTCTATTCTTCTCTCCTCTTCTCTGTTTTCTTTTTAAAGTCTGTTATCATCTCTTTTTCTAAAGTCTAACCAATCCCTCTTTTCTGATGGCTGCGACCACTCTTGTCACCGATCAATCTATGAGTCTCACCCAAATTCGGGCTCATATTCCGATCATTCTCGACATGAATCAAATGAACTATGACATTTGGCGTGAACTTTTTGAAACCCATTGTCATAGCTTCTCTGTTCTTGGCCATCTCGATGGCACCTCCCTACCAACTGGTCCAACCGACACGGCATGGTCACAAACTGATGGCACCGTGAAGATGTGGATATACGGAACTCTGTCTGAATCTCTACTCAAATCTGTCCTCAAAACGAAGTGCTCTGCTCGTGACCTTTGGGTCACCGTTGAAAATATTTTTCGTGACAACAAAGAAACGCGAGCAATTCAACTAGAGAATGAGATTCGATCACTTCAGATCGGAGATCTCTCGGTCCATGAATATTGTCAACAACTCAAGTCTCTATCCGACCTTCTTACCAACGTCAACTCTCCTATCTCGGATCGTGCTCTGGTGATGCATCTCCTCAACGGTCTTAGCCCGAAGTTTGATAACATCATAAATGTTATTAAACATCGTTCTCCGCCGTGTACTTTCAGTGATGCTCGATCGATGCTTAAAGATGAAGAAGCTCGCTTGAAGACCAAGAAACACAATCAATCATCGCACAACGATCATGCTTCCTCACCACAAGTCCTCGTCGCCGCAACTCCACAACACCAGTTCACTCCTCAACTTGTCACAACACCAACTTCGTTTCAGTACAACAAAGGTGGAAGAGGAAACCGTGGTGGTCGTGGAGGTGGACGTCATAACAACAAAGGCGGTCGCGGCGGCGGTAACCCTAACTGGCAAGGAAACAATTGGACCGGTCCCCAACAACCACCATGGGCCTACCACTGGCCGAGTCCCCCTCAATGGCCCAACCCTTATGCATGGCCCAATGCTCCCCAATGGTCCAATCAATCTCATTTGCCTCAACAACAGTGGGTACAATCGAGCACACCGTCACGTTTCATGCCCCCCTCTTCATCATCAAACTCTGGTTCTGGGATTCTTGGCCACGCACCACCACAAGGCGGAGCTGCATATCTCACGACACACACTCCTCCAGCTCCGACACCATCACATGTTCAACATGCTGGCTTCATCCCAACCACACTCGCAAATGCTTTCAACACCATGACTCTTCCCGACCCGTCTGATGCCGGTTGGTACATGGACTCCGGCGCCACCGCTCATCTCACTGCAGAATCCGGTACTCTTAATTCTATTTCTTCTCGCTCTTCTCTTCCTCTTATTACTGTTGGTAATGGTTCACTTCTACCAGCCATTGCTTCTGGTCATACTTCTTTCCCATCTAACTCTCGTCCTCTTTATCTTAATAATGTTCTCTTATGTCCAAAAATTCTTAAGAATCTTATTTCTGTTAGACAATTTACTATTGATAATACATGTTCTGTGGAATTTGACCCTTTTGGCTTTCTTGTTAAGGACCTCCACACTCGAGCACCATTAATCCGATGTAATAGCACCGGCCCTCTCTACGCTGTTACACCATCGTCTCAATCTACTTCACCTCATGTTTTACTCAGTTCAACTTCTGCGTCAATTTGGCATCAACGTTTGGGTCACCCCGGTGACTCTGTTCTTCGTTTTTTAGCTAGCTCTGGTTTTTTAAAATATTCTAAAGATGATGTGTCTTCCTTATGTCATGCTTGTCAATTAGGGAAACACATTCGTCAACCATTTTATTCATCAAATACTGTCGTCTCTTCCCCTTTTGAAATAATTCATTCTGACATATGGACATCTCCTGTTGCTAGTGTCAGTGGAATAAAATATTATGTTATTTTTCTTGATGAATTTTCACATTTTGTTTGGATTTATCCTCTTCGTCAAAAGAGTGAAGTTTTCACCAAATTTTTGCATTTTTTCCATTTTGTAAAAACTCAATTTCAAAAACCGATAAAAGCTTTTCAATGTGACAATGGAGGTGAATTTAATAATCGTCACATGCTTGATTTCTTTTCTACTAATGGCATTCAACCCCGTTTTTCGTGTCCGTACACATCTCAACAAAACGGTAGGGCCGAACGCACTTTGCGTACTATCAACAATCTAGTGCGTGCTCTTCTTTTTCAGGCAAATTTACCCAACACCTATTGGGTCGAAGCTTTGAACATGGCAGCTCACCTATTTAATATCCTATCATCGACAACAATAAACAATGAGGTTCCATTTTCTCGTCTTTTCAATAAACCCGTATCTTATGCTCATCTTCGTGTTTTTGGTTGTCTTTGTTATCCTAACTTGCTTGTGCAATCTAGCAACAAGCTTTCTCCTCGTTCTACTCGTTGTATTTTTTTAGGATACCCGACAAATCATCGAGGATATCGGTGTCTTGATCTCTCCACTCGCCGCATCATTATCTCACGTCATGTCGTCTTTGACGAAACAACATTTCCATACGCGCCACCATCTCTTCCAGCTCCCCCTCTTGTCTCCAACGGTGTTACATTTTCTCCGATTCCTCTCATTAGCACCGCTTCTACAACAGTTCCAACTGCATCAAATTCTACTCCACCTCCAACATCACCGATTGCTTTCTCCCCGCCTCAACTCACGCCACCGGTCTCTTCGGCTCACAATAACTCTACATCATCATCCTCTGCTCATGATAATCCTCCAACTTCATCCTCTCCATCGACTGCCCAACATAACTCTTCTCAAAGGGCTGAAACTTCTACTATCAACTCATCAAGCACCAGCCCATCCATCGTAGGCTCATCTCCTTCTTCTTCTTCCTCGGACCAACATCAATCCTCTTCCTCATCATCATCTTCGTCCAACTCCGATCCACCTCCACCGCTTCCTAGTGCTCCTCCTCCTCCTCCTATGCCTGCACCAAACAATGCTACATCTACAAAGATGAAGACGCGCAGTCAAAACGGTATCTCTAAACCCAAACTTATTATTTCTCTTCATACTGATATTGTCTCTCCTCTTCCTATATCTCACGTCCAAGCTGCTCAAGACCCCAATTGGAATTTCGCCATGACAGACGAACATGGTGCCCTTAAGGAAACAAATACATGGGACTTTGTCCCCCGATCCCCTAACACTAATGTTATTCCTTGCATGTGGCTTTTTCGACATAAATTCAATGCAGATGGAACGCTTTCTCGCTACAAGGCTCGTCTTGTCGCCAACGGAAAATCTCAAGAAGTTGGCATCGATTGTGACGAAACGTTTAGCCCCGTGGTTAAACCCGCAACGATTCGAACGGTACTTCACATAGCCCTAGCTCGCGAATGGCCAGTTCATCAACTAGACGTAAAAAATGCGTTCCTCCATGACACTCTCGAAGAAACTGTATACATGCATCAGCCCCCTGGGTTCGTTGATTCATCTAAACCAAACCACGTCTGTCTTCTCCGAAAATCCCTTTACGGTCTTAAACAAGCACCTCGCGCTTGGTTCCAACGGTTTGCAAACTACGCCATCAAAATTGGATTTAAGAACAGTAAGAGTGACACCTCTCTCTTTGTTCTTCGCCGTGGCCAAGACATTGCTTACCTCCTTATCTATGTCGACGATATTATTCTCACCGCCTCCTCCGACACTCTTCTCAGGTTCATCATTTCCTCTCTCAAAACTGAATTTCCAATGACTGATCTCGGTTTACTTCACTATTTCTTGGGCATTTCTGTTTGTAGGGACGACAAAGGCATGCTCTTGAGTCAACAAAACTACGCGGCGGACATCCTTCACCGCGCCAACATGACCAATTGTAATCCTTGTGCTACTCCCGTCGACACCGCAGCCAAACTTCGAGCTGACGTTGGTGAACCAGTCAAAGATCCAACACTCTATCGAAGCTTAGCCGGTGCTTTGCAATATCTTACCATCACCCGTCCCGACATCGCTTATGCCGTTCAACAAATATGCCTCTTCATGCATGACCCAAGAGAACCACACTTCAACGCGCTCAAACGTATTCTCCGCTACCTCAAGTCTACCATCACACAAGGCTTACATTTCTCCCGCTCCGACACCACATCACTCACGGCATACACAGATGCTGATTGGGGTGGCTGCCCCAACACTCGTCGATCCACCTCTGGCTATTGCGTCTTCCTCGGAGACAATCTTATATCGTGGTCTTCGAAACGCCAACATACCGTTTCACGTTCCAGCGCTGAAGCCGAATATAGAGGCGTCGCCAATGCCGTAGCCGAGACCACTTAGATCCGCAATCTTATGCTCGAGCTCCATTGCCCCATCACCAAAGCAACGATAGTCTACTGCGACAACATCAGTGCCGTATACTTATCCACCAATCCGGTCAAGCATCAACGCACAAAACATGTTGAGCTCGACATTCTTTTCGTTAGGGAACGTGTTGCACTAGGCCAGGTCCGTGTTCTTCATGTCCCCTCATCACATCAATATGCCGACATATTCACCAAAGGCCTTCCCTCCTACTTGTTCAACGACTTCAAGACCAGTCTCAACGTCCGTAACTCATGACGTTGTGACTGCGGGAGGGTATTAGAATAGGAAACCATATATCTCTCTTTGTAAATTAGGAAACAAATGATTAGCCTCCAACGGCTAACCTCAACTCATAATCGTGTATATATTCTGATCAAATCAATAGACAAAGGACACACTGGAATTAACCTAATCAAACACTGAGCAGGGTTCACATAATAATCTTTACCATAAACAACTATGGCTCTCTTATCCTTGTCAATGAGGAATCTACTATGAAAGAGTGTCCTTGTACCACCAACCGCTAAGTACTTGCTCCACGACACCGTAGTGGGCTCGATCTTAGTCGTAACCCAAATCTCCATCCCGAATTTTTTTTCATCACGCTGATATAACATCGCAAGCTGCTCTTCTCCAAAAGCGGATAGAGTCACAGTATTGTAAACTGTCTCAAACGGCAGAGGAAGATGCGGTCCAAATCTCTCTTTTGTAAAATCAAAACATAGTATGAAACGAGGAACTCCGAAATTTACTCTTCCAACACACCAATATGTATTTCCCTTTATAGGCACGCCGCCATAGGGGCAAGTGTCTATAAAACAGAGGAGTGACATCAAGAACCCTCCATGAATTAGAGTTGAACTCGTAAATCTTGTACACATATCTCCCCTTTGGAAAAAGGCCAAATCTTAAGATTTTATGGGTGCGGTACGAATTGCTTTCCTCGTATCCGAGAGCATGGCCATACCAATGCCTTTGGTGGTGAACAGATATGGGTTCTGTGTTGATCCAACGATTTTGTCCGGTATACGGATTCAAAACTAGGAGCCTAGTGAAGTCTCTTGTGGTGAATAACAATAAACCCTCACAGTGACCAACTCGAGATATATCAACATTATCTGAATCGTTAAAGCTAATAAGTTTACCTATAGTTTTTATAGATGGAACTAAGTTATTGTGAATTCCATGGAGATTGATGCTCAATAAATAAACCCTAAAATCTTTCAATACGATGGCCAGAATCTTCCCTTCCTTTGCAGCTGCTGCTTTACCAAGGTGCTTCGATAAAGTGTTCCACTTTTTGCAAGTAAATCGGACAGCTCTCATAGATGTCACCGGAACCCTAACGAGTATCTCCTCTACCAATTCACGTGGAAGATCGGACATGTTCGTCATTGTTAGGATTGATGGAACACGAGTTAGGGCACTTCTTCTTATTTGTCTTAACGTCTCAGAGACGCATCTTAAGTAATTGACTTGTCTTTTCATAATATATATAAGTATTGTTTAAAGAGAACATGTCAACAGAGTCGTTGTAGTATAGTGGTAAGTATTCCCGCCTGTCACGCGGGTGACCCGGGTTCGATCCCCGGCAACGGCGTCTTTTTTATTTTATTTTTCATCACCTTAATTTTTTTTTAAAATTTAAATATAAATATTATTGAAATTCCCCATAAATCCGCCAGGTCGTTCATCTCCCTACATTTCCGATTTCAAAACCATTAGAACAAATGAACAAACAGAGCAAAATTTCCCAAAAGAAAAAAAAATTAAAAAATTAAAAAATTAAAAAAAAAAAAAGAGAAAAGAAAAAACTACAGAAAAATAGCCATCACCGGAATCCGTCTCCCGGAACGACGGAGACCTTTGCATGTTCCCGCCTGTTTAATTAGCCGTAGAAGATTGAAATTGATGATTGCAAAATTCAGATAAGACGATTCCGTTTTAAGAAAAAAAAAAAAAATGGGTGGAGGAGGAGGAGGAAGCAGTAGCAGCATTTCCGCAGAAGGCCCGAGAGAGCTCGATCAGACTCCGACATGGGCCGTCTCCACTGTTTGTGGCGTTATCATCTTGATCTCTATCGTTTTAGAGCTCATGATTCACAAAATCGGAGCTGTATAAAAATTCTAACACAATATTCCTCAAAGACTTCCTCCTACATTTTCTATTAACTAACTCATTGATCCTTCACAGGTGTTCACGAAAAGAAGAAAGAAAGCTTTGTACGAAGCTCTTCAAAAGATCAAAAACGGTACCAACAAAAAAAAACCCTTGAATATTGAATTTTTTTCTTTTTTTTGGGTTAATTACACACTATGATTTGTTTTTTTTCTTTCTTTCTTATGTGTGTGTGTGTGCAGAGCTTATGGTTTTGGGATTCATTTCTTTGCTACTTACATTTGGACAAAGCTACATAGCAAGCTTGTGCGTGCCGTCAAGATACGGCAACGCTATGTCCTTCTGTGGTCCATACGATGGTCCCAGTGGTGATTCTAAAAAGCCAAAGACCACTGATCACTTACAACGCCGTATTTTGGCTGGCGGTGCTCCTGCTGAATGCAAGAAGGTCAAATCTTTCTCTTCTTTTTTTTTTCTTTTTTTGCTTAATTAGAAAATGTTGAAACTGATGAAGAGGAATGTTTTTAATTGTTTGCAGGGCTATGTGCCGCTTATATCACTCAATGCGTTGCATCAAGTGCATATATTTATTTTCTTCTTGGCTGTGTTTCATGTCATTTATAGTGCTATTACCATGATGCTTGGAAGAGCAAAGGTATATCTATAATAGAATGTTTTTTTTTTTTATTGAGACTGTGACAGTAAGATTTGATTGTTGGATTGGAGTCATTATGGTTACTACTCTACATATAGATTCGTGGATGGAAAGTCTGGGAGGAAGAGGTCATACATGATCATGAAATGATGAATGGTTAGATCATTTTGTGCTTTATAGTTTCAGATGTTAAAATCAGACAATTAATTTGGTTTTTTTTTTTTTTTTTTTTGATGTAATTTACAGACCCTGCAAGATTTAGGCTCACACATGAGACTTCATTTGTTCGAGAGCATGTCAATAATCCTTGGGCCAAAAATAGATTCTCCTTCTACGTTGTATGATTCTGTTTGTGTGCTTCTTTTTTTTTTTATTCCATCTATATGTTTCTAATCTTTTTGATGCATGAGAGAATTCTTCTATTGTTTTTCTTTTTTTTCTTGTAGATGTGTTTCTTTCGTCAGATACTGAGATCTGTCCGAAAATCTGATTATTTGACTATGCGTCATGGGTTCATTAGTGTGAGTTCCTTGAAATTATTTATGCAACCAATCTTGAAATTTTCAAGAAAACGTTTCCAACCAATCTTCCTCTGTTACTTAGGTTCATTTGGCACCAGGGATGAAGTTTAACTTCCAAAAATACATTAAAAGGTCATTGGAAGATGACTTCAAGGTAGTCGTGGGAATAAGGTACCTCTTAACACTTGTTCTTCTTTACGCTACAAGTAAATTTCTTCATCATTTTCTGATGCAACTATATATACAATCATTTTTGGTGATGCAGCCCCGAGCTATGGGCCTTTGTAATGCTCTTTCTACTCTTTGATGTTCATGGTTAGTCCTTTTAGATTCGTGTTATAATATTCTTCAACATACTGGATCTGGAAATCTAAAGTTTCTGTTATACCGTTTTAGGGTGGTATGTTACTGCTGTGATCACTATGATTCCTCCAGTTGTAAGTGACTCAATCTACCTTATAGCTTTTGCTTCTTTGAAAAGAGAAATGTGGAGAACAAAAAACAGAGTAATTGTGTTTTGGTTTGAAGTTGACATTAGCAATAGGAACCAAGCTTCAGGCCATCATATCAGATATGGCGTTGGAGATTCAAGAGAGACACGCCGTGATACAAGGGATGCCACTTGTCAATGTTTCTGATCGACATTTCTGGTTAAGTCGTCCCGCGTTAGTCCTTCATATCATCCATTTCATTCTCTTCCAGGTACACACTTTGATCGCATCTTATAAAATGAAACAACCGAAAAATATGTATTCGTATATCAGTCTATGTTCTAATGAGCTTTACTTGATTGTTCAGAATGCTTTTGAGATCACCTACTTCTTCTGGATATGGGTAACTATATACACATAGCTTCCTTTTCCCATGATCTCTATCTCTATCTACTTGTCTCACTCTGCTTTCATTGTTGCAGTATGAGTTTGGATTACGGTCATGTTTTCATCACAATTTTGCCCTTATAATCATACGGGTTGCTTTCGGGTGAGTTAGTATAAAATGTTTATCAACAAGATCTTTTATTTCCCTACTTTGGTTATCTTGAGCTACAATGAATCTTCTTATGAGTTCTTAATGCAGGGTGGGAGTACAATTTCTCTGTAGTTACATCACACTCCCTCTTTACGCTCTTGTGACTCAGGCATGTCAAAAGTTTTATAGTACTTAATTCTTTCTTTTTCAATATGAGTAAAAAGCTTCCATTTTAATCACTTTGGAGATTTTACATGTTTTCAGATGGGATCAACGATGAAGCGATCGGTCTTTGATGATCAAACATCAAAGGCGTTAAAGAATTGGCAGAAGAATGCAAAGAAAAAGAGTGAGACGTCAGATCAAATGCAGTCTCCATTGCCTAATCTCCGACCTAAAACCGGCGGCGATATTGAGTCAGCTCCGGCCAATATCACTGCAAGTGTTGATGTTAAGGGACGAGATCAGTCTCGTCAACCTGGTGACCTCTTAAGCGGTCCCTAAAAAAATCAGACCAGTCATACTTTCACTTAACCGGCTTTACCCAAATTCTCTATACACAATTTTTCTTTTTATATTATAGGTTTTAGTCATTTATTTATGTAAGTAATTGTTGTATATGTATCACAATTAGTTCAATTTTGTACCAGTTTATCAAAATGACATACTACAAAAACATGAGCCATATATAGCCTATAAATGGACAATATCAAAATCACCGACCATTATCAAGTGTAAAAAATGTATGGGTTCAATTATTTTCAGTTAATCAGTTCTTGTTCAATTGTCCAAGTCAATTTTAAACCTTAAATTTTTAAAAAATTACTTCATAATTTGTCACCTTCACAACATAAATGTGATTTCATGTCGTAGGTTGATATTGTTTGTTATTATAAAAATGTTTATTTTTGCACACAACATGTTCCATCAAATGTTTAAAAGATACATGTGAAACATAAAACGCGATTTTCCTTCAATTTTTTTTGGACTGTTGGTGTCTGTTTCAAGAATTCAAATTTCGCATCTATAAAATTCATGGGAGAAGTTTAGGCGGGAAAATGAATAGGCTTTAAACTATTGTCAATTGTTTTATTTAGAGTTTTGACCATTAGTCTTATATTAGTTCATCAATTGTTTTATTTAGAGTTTTCACCACCAAAAACATTAAGTATTGTCAAATAACAACCTCTATTTCACTTAGAGTTTTCACCACCAAACACTTTCTTCTTAGTGAGCCGAAAGAAAACGTCTTTTAAATTAGCTTTCAAAGACTATTAACCAGAAGTACGTAAATTATATGAAAAAATTTGGAAAAATACCCTATTTATGTTTTTAAATTTGAAAAATACCTTCTCAATTTTTTATTTTTTAAATCTAATATTATTTGACTAAAATACCCTTAAACACTGATTAATAATTTGTAGAATAAATTAATTTTTTTTAAAATAAAATCAATTATTTGGTTTTGTAGATAAAATAACTTTTTTTTTTGTGGAGAATAAATCTCGAGACAGATTTTATTTAAAAAAATATTTAGGAAAATCTCTAAAATATCTCTAAAAATCTAACTTTTAAAAGTTTATATATAAGTAAAAAACAAATATTCTAAATAATTACAATTATTATTATAATTTAATTTTTTTTGACATAAACATGTTTTATTATTTTCTAAATTATTTTCTTCTTCCTACACACAACTTATACTAAATATATTTTTAGAGATTTTTTTTTTCTTTTTTTTTCTTTTCATCCGATTTTTGAGAGATATTTTAGAGATTTTTTCAAATAAAATCAGTCTTCAAATTTTTCTCCACAAAAATAAAATATTTTTTTATTTACAAAAAAAAAATAATTAATTTCATTTTGAAATACTGATTTATTCTAAAAATTATTAATTAGTGCTTAAGGGTAATTGAGTCAAACAATATTAATTTTTAAAAAGAAAAAAATAAGAAGGTAGTTTTCAAATTAAAAAACATACATAGGGTATTTTTCAAAAAAACCCAAATTAAAAAAGAAAAAAAAAACTTGTTAGTCATAATGAATTCAAGAATTTTTTTTTTAAAAAGGTAATTAGGAATGGGGGATATCACTAAAATCAACAAAATAAACAAAAACTAATTTGGTTTTTTCAATCAGCTTAGAAAAATACCCAATAAGAAATATAGCCCAAATATTTTAGTTGAACCTAATAGAAGAACCTTCGGCTAAGCCCAAATGTAAAAGCCCATAGGAAAAAACCCTTAATGAAATCAGCCCTTACGAGGAAGGAGAAGAAATGCAGTCTTACGAAGAAACGATATGTTCTGGTCTTCTGGAGTTTCGATTATGCTTTAATCGTGGCGGTGCGCAGCCGCCAAGCGGCTAAGTAATTTGGAGTTGAGTGAAGTTGCGCCACCCATGTTTTAAAATTCGTTAGGCGCTAGTCGGGCGCTCGGGTAAGGCCTAGCGCCTAGCGAATAAATCGGAGATGTATCGGCGATTAATTGGAGATTAGTTTTTATAATTTTAACTAATATATTGGTTTATATATATCAAATGTGATAAATAAGTATGTGTGATCCGGTTGTCTATTAGTTTATATGGGCTTCCCTTCCCTATATGTCACAAGTAATACGATCCACGAGATTACCTGGAAACGCCGGTGGCCAACCAAATACCAAACGAGACAAAGCTTCTTCTTCTTCTCTCTATCTATCTTTTCTCTCTCAAGAAACTTATAGAAAGTTTTCGGAAATTGTCTTTCGTCTTCTTCAACGCAACAACAACATTTTTCTAGTTTTTTTTTTTGGGGAATTTTTTCAAGAGGATCTGTCGATAAAACTAAAAGGAAACATAAAAGAGGGGATTAAGAAGAATCATCATTGTCATCTGTGAGAACTCTCAGAGCTTTTTTTTGTTTTTTTTTGTTAATTTTCTTTTTTTTCTGAATTCTCTACCTGCTTCGAGATTTCTTTCTCAACATCTTTTTTAAGAGCTGAAATTCGTCGAGATTTATGAAATTTGTGAGGTTCTGGGTGTGATTTGATTCGAAATAGGGTCTTGGTTATAGTTCTGGATAATCGATTTGCTTGATCTGACCTGAGAAAAAAAAAAAAAGTAAATTTTTTTTGAGTAGAGCTGGTTCTTGACTCTCGCTAACATACTTGCGCTTGGGAGCTTGATTTGCTGCTTAATCAAAGTTTTTAGAAGCTTTGGATAGTTTGTTTGTTGGGTTATTTGGATTCGTTCACTTTCTTCATCTGTTGAGTCTGCTACTTCCGGTTTGATCAAGATCAAGGATCTGCTGATTCTGGGTTGTTATCAAAATTCTGAAATTGATCGTTTGAAAGGAAGGTTCCTGTAGTGTTCATCAAAGTCTTTGGTGAAGTCTGTTTCTCACAAAGTCTGATCCTTTTTATTGATCTACGATCTTTTGGGGATAAAGGAAGGTAATCATCCGGAAAGCAATTCGTGATTGGTGCTAGATTTTATATGATTCAGTGACGGCTATGGATTTTTCAGGCTGCCCCAATAGCTGTTGAATTCTTAACTCCTGCCATGAAGGGTAACTATCTTTTTACAATGGCAATTTCGAAACTTAGGATATGATATACATAAGCAGAAATGTAGAAAATGGCATATTTTAAGCACTTTTTCATGCACTCTGTAAGTAATTTTGGTTTATTGAATTTTGCTCCTTTGTGTAATTTGACAGCAATAAAGAAGAAAATTGAGAAAGATATTTATGGAGTTGCAAGTATTGGCCTTTTCACTGATTTAGACACAGAGGTAGATAAATTACCTCTTTATCTGCATGTTTTATCATCTTTTTAGTACCAATTAGATTGATTTTTTCATTCAAAATTGCCAGTGTTTAGCAATTAGGCACAAACCTGGATTGGAAGGACACTCTGGTCTAGACAAATCCAGAACAACCACTCAGTCAGTACTTTTCCTTTCCATTAGATGATCTACTACTTGGACACAATTTTTCTTAGTAGTAGTGTTCAGCTATTACTTAGTATCTAATAATATGAATATTGCATTCCTTACTATCATCACTGTGTTCTGTGCAGGGACAGACAATGTTCTATACCAGTCAAAGCAATGCATCCAAGTACCTTTCAGACACAACTCAACCCGTTCACTCATACTACTTCCACGTTATTAAAAGAACTGACTCACCATTCACAGCAAAGGAACCTCGTGGCTGGACGCTCAGTTCATGCACAGATCATCAGAACGGGTACATCGATATGCACCCAACATGCCAATGTACTTGTCAACTTTTACGCTAAATGCGGACAATTACCCAAAGCCCACTCCATCTTCAACGCCATAATCAGCAAGGATGTTGTGTCCTGGAACAGTCTCATCACTGGATATTCTCAGAACGGCGGTACTTCCAGCTCTCACACTGTTATGCAGCTGTTTCGGGAGATGAGAGCGCAAAATATACTGCCAAATGCTTATACCCTTGCCGGGATTTTTAAGGCTGAGTCCAGTCTTCAAAGTTGTACAGTTGGGAGGCAGGCTCACGCGCTTGTGGTCAAAATGTCAAGTTTTGGGGATATATATGTTGACACTTCCATGTTGGGCATGTACTGTAAAGCGGGCTTGGTCGATGATGGACTTAAAGTGTTCGCCCTGATGCCTGAAAGAAATACTTATACATGGTCTACCATGGTTTCTGGTTTTGCTACAAGAGGACGTGTTGAAGAGGCAATTAAAGTCTTCAATTTGTTTCTTAGAGAGAAGGAGGAAGAAAGTGATAGCGACTATGTCTTCACCGCAGTTCTTAGCTCGCTGGCTGCAACTGTTTACGTAGGCCTAGGCAGTCAAATTCATTGCATCACAGTTAAAAATGGGTTGCTCGGGTTTGTAGCTTTGAGTAATGCTCTGGTTACAATGTATTCAAAGTGTGAGAGCTTGAATGAGGCATGCAAGATGTTTGACTCTTCTGGCGACAAAAATTCGATTACTTGGTCAGCAATGGTCACTGGTTATTCTCAGAACGGAGAATCACATGAAGCAGTAAAGCTTTTCTCGAGAATGTTTTCTGCTGGAATCAAGCCCAGCGAATACACGATTGTTGGAGTTCTTAATGCATGTAGCGACATTTGCTATATAGAAGAAGGGAAACAACTTCATTCTTTCTTGTTAAAATTGGGATTTGAAAGACATTTATTTGCAACTACAGCTTTGGTTGACATGTATGCGAAAGGCGGTTGTCTAGCAGATGCCAGGAAAGGGTTTGATTGTCTACAAGAACGCGATGTCGCTCTTTGGACATCTATTATTAGTGGGTATGTTCAAAACTCAGATAACGAAGAGGCTCTCATTCTGTACCGCGGAATGAAAACAGAAGGTATTATCCCGAACGAACCAACTATGGCAAGCATTCTAAAAGCTTGCTCATCTCTAGCTACCTTGGAGCTGGGAAAGCAAGTACATGGCCACACAATCAAGCATGGATTTGGGCTCGAAGTTCCAATTGGAAGTGCACTTTCTACAGTGTACTCAAAGTGTGGTAATTTAGAAGATGCGAACCTTGTCTTTAGAAGAACTCCCGATAAAGATGTTGTGTCTTGGAATGCTATGATCTCAGGCTTGTCCCATAACGGACGAGGAGATGAGGCTTTAGAACTGTTTGAGGAGATGTTAGCAGAAGGAACAGAACCAGATGATGTCACTTTCGTGAACATTATATCAGCGTGTAGCCATAAAGGGTTTGTAGAGAGAGGCTGGTCTTATTTCAATATGATGTCCGATCAGTTCGGGCTTGATCCAAAAGTTGACCACTATGCTTGTATGGTTGATCTTCTGAGCCGTGCAGGACAGCTCAAAGAGGCAAAAGAGTTCATCGAATCAGCTAGTGTCGATCACGGTTTATGCCTTTGGCGGATACTACTAAGTGCGTGTAAGAACCATGGGAGCTGTGAGCTAGGAGCTTATGCAGGAGAGAAGCTCATGTCCCTTGGATCGAGAGAATCATCAACGTATGTGCAATTGTCAAGCATTTACACGGCTTTAGGGCGGCCGAGAGATGTGGAACGGGTTTGGGGACTAATGAAAACAAATGGAGTGAGCAAAGAAGTGGGTTGCAGTTGGATCCAGGTAAAGAATCAATGCCATGTTTTTGTTGTCGGAGATACAATGCATCCGAGGATTGAAGAGACAAAGGATCTGGTTAGTTTAGTGAGTAGACAGATGATGGAAGAAGGATTCACAACTGTGTTGAATTTTTCTTATGTGGATGAAGGAACACAATTAGTTCTTTCATGATACAGAAATTTGTTGTATTAATTCTTTAATATTATAGGTTTTTAATTTAGGTGTGTAACATTTTGTGTGAAAAAAATGTATCACATATAGTTATAATTTTTGTTAACGAAATGATTATTCATTTAATTCTTGAAACTATTTAGCCATTTGTTCAATTACTGAAAATAAATAGCTAATGGCGAAATTACTTAGTCAAAGACACTCCCTAATATCATGGCCAGTTTTATGCAGTTTTCTTTGGACAAAAATTATTTACTTCTCCCATAAGTAATTTACTAATTTTTGCGCCCAAAATATTATTGTCTTCACACAAGAAGGAAAAAAGCTAATCTTGAATTCAAGAAAATATGTCGAAGAACGAAGAGAAACAAGAATTGCCACTAGAAACGAGTCCGTACACAAAGTACGAGAATATAGAAGATTACAAGAAGAACGCTTATGGAACTTCTGGTCACCAAGATGTTAAGCCTGGCCAAGGCGGTGGCACAACCGATGCACCGACCCTCTCCGGCAGCGGTCATCCATCCGCCCTAGATTCCGCTAACCAACAAGCTAAGAAGTGAATCACTCATTTATTCACAAAACAAAATGTTTTTTTTTTTTTTAATTACTCTTCAATGTGATCTATTTGATGATTAGTGATGATAATTGACTTTGTTTTTGTTTCTCTCCTTTTATCCATCGTTATGATCCAATCTAATAAATAAATGTTAAGTCTAAGGCCTTGAATGGCAGTAGATTTTGAAGTGGTTTTTGGCTTTGGATTGTCCCATAATCTAATTTGTATCCATTCGTGATTTTTAAAAAAATAGATTCCCTAAAATGTAGGGAATCTGGATTTTGCTGGTTTTTTATATTTACAAAGAAAATCCAAAATCCTCATTTTAGTAGTTTTTAGGAGATTTTGTAGGATCATTTTTTTATTTTTTTTTTCTTTTCTAAAATTATTACATTTATCGTCATTTTTATGGGTTTTAATAATTTTGTTAAAACTAAAATCCTATTCTATGGGAAATTTCCATATGACTTGCTCGTAACTTTTTGTTTTATATATTTTTCTGTTATAAAAATATTTTTATTTCTATTAATTTATAAATCTATATACTATTTTTTCTTCTATATAAGAGCAAAATCTATTGGTATTATGAAATTTTGTAAGGTTTTATTTGATTATTAAAATTTAATATAATTATTTTAATAATTTTCAACACATATAATCAAAAGTAAAAATTATATATAAAAACCAAAAACTAAACAAGTTACCATTCAAGTTTTTGAAAAACTAAAATCTACACCAAAAATCAAAAACCAAAAAACTCAAAAACCAAAATCCAAAAACTAAAAACCAAAAACTAAAAACCATTGAAAATCTCTCAACCATTCATGGCCTAAGTGATTTTGGCCATCTTACAACATTAAACACCTTACACCTAATCATCATTTTTAAATAAAAATATACTCTCATAATGCCATTCCTACTGCTGAGTTTGAATATACTCTCTCATACTTCATTTGGTAAAGTATTTTTAGCACAAGTTGCGGGGGGACCTACTGATTGGTAGCAAAATAGAAAAAAGGTTATCAATTAACTTAAAGTCAATTCCGAAACAACTAGCTCTTGAAAAACATGTCATTAGCATGAACAGTTGAAGTATATCATCAAGAATTCACATTGGAAACTCTACCATCCAATCATGTTTCGTCAATAGAGGTGTAAAATTAGTCGGATCTTTAATAAATAAACATATTTTGGCAAAGTATCCCTTTTTAAAATCTTGATTTGAACATTATTATTTAAAAAATTGTTTCATAAAACTAACCCTGGAAAAAAAAAAAACGATTTACCATTAAATTTTTACATAATAACATATATTCAAAAGATTGACCCAAAAAAAAAAAAACATATTCACAAGATATTAAATGTTAAAAACATATTAAAACATTCACAAAAAATGTTAAAAGTAAGTGTTTGGCGAATAGAAACATTTTAAACAATAATAAAGTGGAACATTCATGATTCAACGACATATATCATCTGGCGGAACTACCATTGATAATTTAATTAGGCTTAGGCATAAAAGTTTCTAGCTATAATCATTAGCAATTTATACATTCAATTGCAATTAAATTCAGTAAATAATAATATTCCCATTCCATCAGTATGATGTCCAAACAACCAAAACCATTAGCTAAAAATAGTAAATAACTAAATACCATTTCATCAGATATCAAATCACAGCGACACATTGTCGTGTCTATCTTATAATCAGAAAGCTATCGAATTGGTTTTCAACCGGTTTTGATTATGTACCGGAAACAAATTTCCCGGTAGAGAAAACCCACTATACCAGATACAGCCAATATAAATATGACACGTGGATAGCGGAAATCTGACGCCGCTATATAATTTTTTTAATCGGAGGTAACCCCTCGCCATTGGGAAAGACAAAAAGGAGATTGGCGTGGATGAGATCTTAGCCGTAGATCTTCTATCTTAGAGATCCAACGGCTGGGTCTCGGTGGCGGCACTTCCCGGTCAAAGTAATGCGTAGCCGTTGATTATAGACACGTGTCGGTGGGAGATAATGGGTATGACAGATAGACGATCCACGAGATTACCTGGAAACGCCGGTGGCCAACCAAATACCAAACGAGACAAAGCTTCTTCTTCTTCTCTCTATCTATCTTTTCTCTCTCAAGAAACTTATAGAAAGTTTTCGGAAATTGTCTTTCGTCTTCTTCAACGCAACAACAACATTTTTCTAGTTTTTTTTTTTGGGGAATTTTTTCAAGAGGATCTGTCGATAAAACTAAAAGGAAACATAAAAGAGGGGATTAAGAAGAATCATCATTGTCATCTGTGAGAACTCTCAGAGCTTTTTTTTGTTTTTTTTTGTTAATTTTCTTTTTTTTCTGAATTCTCTACCTGCTTCGAGATTTCTTTCTCAACATCTTTTTTAAGAGCTGAAATTCGTCGAGATTTATGAAATTTGTGAGGTTCTGGGTGTGATTTGATTCGAAATAGGGTCTTGGTTATAGTTCTGGATAATCGATTTGCTTGATCTGACCTGAGAAAAAAAAAAAAAGTAAATTTTTTTTGAGTAGAGCTGGTTCTTGACTCTCGCTAACATACTTGCGCTTGGGAGCTTGATTTGCTGCTTAATCAAAGTTTTTAGAAGCTTTGGATAGTTTGTTTGTTGGGTTATTTGGATTCGTTCACTTTCTTCATCTGTTGAGTCTGCTACTTCCGGTTTGATCAAGATCAAGGATCTGCTGATTCTGGGTTGTTATCAAAATTCTGAAATTGATCGTTTGAAAGGAAGGTTCCTGTAGTGTTCATCAAAGTCTTTGGTGAAGTCTGTTTCTCACAAAGTCTGATCCTTTTTATTGATCTACGATCTTTTGGGGATAAAGGAAGGTAATCATCCGGAAAGCAATTCGTGATTGGTGCTAGATTTTATATGATTCAGTGACGGCTATGGATTTTTCACCTTTGATCACGGTTCTAGAGAACAAGGACAATGCTTCTTCTACTACAGAGATTGAAACTTTAGAGAACTTAGATGAGACTAAGCAAATAAGTAAAGGCAAACCTCCGAGGCACCTTTCTGCTATGCAAAGTATCACAAGCACTACTACTAGGCTGCAGGTAATCTATATGGTTCCGCAATTTCTGGATTTTTCTTTTTTTTTTGGTTATTGGATTGAAATGATGTAACTGGGTTCTGTTTGTGTGCAGGATGTGGATGTTTGTAGTTTGGTTATCAAGTCACCTGATGAAAAAGCAGAGTTTTTACCTGTATACCGATCAGGAAGTTGTGCTGAACAAGGGCCGAAACAGTTCATGGAAGATGAACACGTTTGTATTGATGATCTTGTTGACCATCTTGGTGCAGCTGTTGAATGCTCATCTCTTGGAGCCTTCTATGGGGTGAGTGTATCTTCAAACCTTACCCAAACCTTACTTCTCTTGTACTAGTACTACTATCAAAGGTTTTTCTTTTACAAGTATTTAACATTGTTAATTGTGTTCTGTGGCAGGTATTTGATGGCCATGGTGGCACGGATGCAGCACTATTTGTTAGAAAGAACATACTGAGATTCATTGTAGAGGACTCCTACTTCCCACTATGTGTAAAGAAGGCGATTAAGAGTGCTTTCTTGAAAGCTGATTATGAATTTGCAGATGATTCTTCTCTTGACATCTCTTCTGGGACCACTGCGCTTACAGCTTTTATTTTCGGAAGGTAAGGCCACTTAAATTCATGTTTATCCATTTAGGAATTTTATATGTTGTCAACTGCAAAATCATCAACACTTCTTTTCTTAGCCCATGAACTTTATAAAAATTTAAGTCAGCTTGCTTGTGTGGATAAGATAAAGAATAAGGCAGCTTGACTACTTGCTTACTTTCACCCTTAGTGTAAAAACTTATGTGAAATGTTGTTTTACCATAAATCTATGTAGTTTTAATTTGATTTTGAATTGAATTGCTACTTTCTTTCTTTGCAGGAGGTTGATAATTGCAAATGCTGGTGATTGCCGAGCAGTTCTGGGGAGAAAAGGTAGAGCAATTGAGTTGTCTAAAGACCACAAACCAAACTGCACAGCCGAGAAAGTAAGAATAGAAAAGTTAGGTGGAGTTGTGTATGATGGCTACCTCAACGGGCAACTATCAGTTGCACGTGCCATTGGAGACTGGCACATGAAAGGTCCCAGAGGCTCGGCTTGTCCTCTAAGCCCAGAGCCAGAGTTGCAAGAGACAGACCTGAGTGAAGACGATGAGTTCTTGATAATGGGATGTGATGGTCTGTGGGATGTGATGAGCAGTCAGTGCGCTGTGACAATAGCAAGGAAGGAACTGATGATTCATAATGATCCAGAGAGATGCTCTAGAGAGCTTGTGAGAGAGGCCCTAAAACGGAATACATGTGACAATTTAACTGTGATTGTAGTGTGCTTCTCTCCGGATCCTCCACAGAGGATAGAGATCCGAATGCAATCACGGGTGAGGCGGAGCATATCTGCGGAAGGGTTAAACCTACTCAAAGGCGTGCTCGATGGGTACCCGTGAGTAAGCTTTGTGAAAGTATTGCCAAGTTTAGAGAGTGTTATACAGGTTGACATGTTGTGTTCTGAGTATGTTTGTTACCAATATTAGTATTCAACATCCATTGAGATTTTAGATGGATGCATATCGCTTTGTAAATAATCTTTTTCTTTAACTTGTTCCACTGGATTCCTTTTTAAAAATATATCAGAATTTTTTTTTCTTCGCTTATAAGCTTGCTCAAACTCAGGGATGTTCGATCAGAACAAGGTTGAATTGTTACAGTTTGTTTAGGATCATGGGATCTTGATTACCAAATTTCTTGGATGTTACTCATACTAGGCACAAGATCGCAGAGTTTTTCTAAAGCCAGCATATGATATTGGAGTTAATAAAAGAAGGTTTCATTCATGTTTAGCATTTGCGCAATAGATAGATAGGTGTTATATCGAACTCGAAAGTCACCTGCAATACATCCACCCCTGTTGTTATCCCTTACAATACGATTTGTAAAATAATTCTATTGGTATTATGATATTAATATATTCAAAATAATAGTTAAAACTGCTAAATATCTGGCTATTAGTATATTATAAAAAGCATCAACAAAAATAGTTAAAATAATTCTTATTATTAAAGTTTTACAGATGTATTGTTATACATTTTTGTTGTTTCTATCTTACTTATCGCTGCAGACACAATGACCAGAGTCATGGTTGATTATAGCTGTTTTACCGGATTGTCCACATATAATTTGACAAGAGGAAGAATGATTTGGAAAAACAGCAGTACAAACGCAACCGCCATACATACATGCAAGAGGAATTATACATGGTTGTGCCCCTATGCAATCTGCGTCCGTCTGACACTTTCTCCATTTCGTGCTTTCTGTCATTGTTATGCCTTTTAAAAGAAAATTAATCGTTAAACAAAAAAAAATTGCAGTGTTAGTTTAGCTAAACCAAATGTATTTGAACCCAACTAAACAAACAAACTATAATACGAATAAACCCAAAATTATATATTTTTAAATTTAGTTTTTTTTTTTTTATCCAAAAACCAAATTGAATCAAGTGAACATTTGATTAATTAATAGTTTATTCTGATATTATGAAAATTAAACCCGCATCGATCAAATCAAATCCATATTAGATGATCAACTATTTTCTGTTTATTGTTTTTTTCAGAAACCTATATAAGAAATCAAATCTAATTCATTTGATCAATTATTATTTTAATTTTAAAATATATGAAACTATATTGATATAGCATTTAACTGAATCAACACTAAATTTATTCGTTAATATATTTATCAAAATCAATATTCAAGAAACAGGAAATTAACTGTATGTTATAGACTTATAGTGATCAGAACATGAACATGTGTGTTTGTGTTTTATCGTAAATACATTATGATATAAGCATAATAATATATTTTTATATGAGCGAATAACTTACAGAAGGCAGATACAAGGAACAGAACCAATACGAGGGTTGTTTTGTTTGAGTTCATCTCTATAGTATTGTGTTTGCAATTTTTTTGTTTTTTTTTTGTGTTGTTGTGATTTGTGAGTATGAGAGTAATCTACATATTATATGGGAGTTTTATTTATAGTAATATGGAAAAATGAAAAATCAAATGACTTAATATATCCAGATTTCATTATCTTTTAAGAGGTATAGATTTGATCAGATCTTCAGAAGTACAAAATCTTTTGTTATTAATTTTTTTTTTTGTTTTTTTTTTTTGGGTCAAAAATCTTTTGTTATTAATATGTTTTGACTTCATACCAACATTTTTTTCTTGTTGCCAAAAAAAACTCACATTTGCTTCTTATCTATTACTAGCAACTTTTATTGTTCAACCAATTGGAAAATATACATGCACTAGAGAATAAGACTTAAATATTTTTGGTGTAAAAATAAGACTTAAATATATACCAGTATTATTATATCTTATGCTTTACAAACTCGCACACACTGTAGATTTTATATATTTTTGAATCCACCTTATATATTTTACACATGCATATAAAAGGATAAAAAGCAGTAAGCTACCTTACTCGAAGGTATCAACTATGCAAACAATCTTCTTCACTCGCGGTTCGTGTATGAGGATTCGGTCTTCCCTCGCTGTTAGAGCCATTAATGTCCTTGACCTCCTCTAGATATGGTCTCAGCTTTCTTTCTCAACCCTTTCGATTTTATTGAATTGATGAGCGTTGAAGTCAAAAAAAAAAAAATTATATTAGTCCTTCCATGTGCGATGTGTTTATTACTTCATGCTTACAATTTGTCTTCCAGAAGCCTACTCAACGAATTTTACCCTCAACAAAAGGTAAATGTGAAAATGTTTGAATCGAAGTTGATTGAGAATTCATTCCTTATCCAATAAAAGTTGAAGTTAAGGTGATCTGTGAGCTTAATGAACCAAACTGAGATGCTCGTTACTAATTTGATTTGCAAATGAAAGTTTAGAAACATTAAGTGCTTAAAAGACCATTAGTCATAATTAAGTGTTCCATGCTCTAGAGTTGTGTTCAATCCGACCCCTATCATCGTTATTTGATAGATTCATGTTTATTTTAGTTAGACCATTGATCCAATGCTTGCTTTTATTGTTTGATGCGTTCGTTCGCTAAATTAGTAGTCTAATTCCTCATCCTTTTTTTAATTGCTCTTCTATTGTTCAATTCAGTATTTTTATTTGTTTTAATTTTAGTTAGTGATCTCAAAAAACCAAACGTCTTAAAAAGTGTCGCCCTATATATATTACTTAGAATCCAATATTTGTAGTATTCAATACTTTTGGTTCTTGTGGAGTCGATCCTTATGTTTTCTATCATGCATTTGTGGGTAATTATTAGGCATTAAATTTTTTGAGAACATCAAGTACTATAATGTGAATTCAGAAATTTTGACTATAATGTCTTGATAGATCATGATTCCTACATCGATTCTATCTTTTTGTTTTTCTAATTCTCATTTGATCGGTATATCAAGTGCTGATGCTGAACCGATCGGGGCATGTTCGTGTCTATGTCGGCCATCCCTTCTTGCATATATATTCAGGTCCCAAAAGCATATGTTTCATCCATAACGGCTGAATCCTAGCCAAATGCATTGCATAGAACTCTCTAAAGACCACCAAAATGAAATCATAAAGAGATTAAGCGCCTAGAGGATCAAAAGCTGGATTACATGAACGGTCAATGCGTTTGATTACTTGGACATAGATGCGTATTAAACGTTTAATATGCTATTTTCTTCGTTTGCGGATACTAATATTCTTCACGTTTTCACCATCCTCCAAATCTGGTCTATGCCCTTGATAATCCAATGAAGACGAAGAAGAAGAAGACATAGTCATGGATAAGTTGGCGCCAGAATCGGAATTTCGAGATTGAAATTGGCCGTATAGATCAAGAAGTATGTCAGGAGCAATTGGTGGAGGTGGCGTCACGATAGTGCTATCATTGGAAGTAGTGGTTGATGGATAGAGTTGAGTAGAATTGGTATGAATGTGCTCGGGGAAGTTAAGCTTGGCCTTGTGACCTCTAAACTCAAATGCAGCTTTATCATAGGCCAAGGCGGCTTCTTCTGCAGTGTCGAATGTCCCAAGCCACACACGAGCTGCCTTGATCGGGTCACGGATCTCGGCCGCCCATTTTCCCCACGGTCTTTGTCTCACGCCTCTGTAGTTTCGTTGTCTCGAATCACTTACTTCTGTATAAATGATGAAAATTGTAAGTTCGCTCTCATGGGGAGAAAGGTGACTTACATATAAGTGGTTGATGTGCATGCGCGCCTAGCTATGAATATAACATAAACTATATCATTGTAAAAGATTAATAATGTGTGATTGTATCATATGATATTGATAATTCTTCAGCTACTGATCTACTTATGAAATCTATTAGGCCAAATTAATACTTGGAAACCTTATGATATACTATATAAAATAAGCTAGATCATTTTGAAATACTTTCCCCCATAGGTTTCAAGTCTAGAACTCGGTCTGGCTAGTTATCTACAAAACATGACCGTTACGCGCAACCAAGCCTAAGCAACAACCAAACTAGCCAAGCATATTTGTCCAAAAACCAAATATGATATATTTTGCCCCACCAATTCGAAAAATTAATTCAAGTTTCAATAACCTTAAGAAAATCGAACCATGAACATTCATAAAGATGCAGTGAGTTCTAGTGAATGGAACTATTACATTGTGAACAAGAAGGATGCACAGATAAGATGATTCTCCAATATTATATCTCCATTTCAAGGCCATGGTGCAGCCACTAAGGCAATAACAATGTCAAAAATCCAAGATTAAATCACTACTATGTTTGTGAAAAGAAGAGAATGAAGCTCTCATCTCTGATTTTTTTTAATTTTGTAATAAAAAACGATTAATGACTCGATGCACTTAATGTAGAAAAGTTTTTTCCCAATAAATTTTACATTTTATTCAAAAAATGAAAAGAAGAGAATGGTCTATGGAAAAGACGATCACAAAAGTTTTATGTATAGCAATTATAATTATAAGCAAAGGGGGCTGATGAGATTACCTTGAGGAGTAAGAGATGGAGATGGATCAACGGATGGTTGATCAGTGAGTTCAGAGACAAAAGCAGACACATCAGACTCCGATAAAGTTGAGCAACAACTCAACTCTTCTCTTTTTCCGGCCATTGATTCCGGTGAAAGAGGTCTCTTTCCACTATGCATTATCCGATGATATCAATTTATGATTATTTCTATATTATGTTTGAAAGTCAAAGATGGATTTGGGTACAAGCCAAAGGTACAGCAAAGATGTCTATTCTCTGCATCTATGTTATATATAGACGCACACGCATGTGTTTGTTGACCAAAATAGAGAGAGGTAGTTCAACAAAAAAAAGAAAGAGGTCGTATCAATATTTTTAAATTTGCAAAAAAAAAGAAAAATTTGTCCAAGTGCTGCATTATTTATTTTAAAAATAACATGTACATATATTATCAATGGTTTATGAGGTTGTAATATTTATAATTTTATGTATAGCTAAATTAATAAAGAGTTGCATGTAATGATCCACAATTTTATTGATGATTATTTCTTTTGTCGATTAAAATATATTAGAAGTGAATCGCTGCCTGATACGAAAAATGACTAAAAAGTTTGACTTTTTCCTTTTGAAGTTTGTATTTACTTTTTGTGTTAACTTAATTTATATTTTTTACTTTTAGAGAAAATACAACATTACAATTTTTTTCTGATGAAAAAAATAATGTTTGTATTTACAGTTTGAAAATGTTCAATATAAACTACATCAATAATATGTAACTATAGGATCCCACAAATCATTAATATCCAAATTTTTTTTGTAATGATTGATTTAATTTTTTTTGGTTAATGTAGTTATTGTTTATTTCCTTATTATGTTTGATGAAGCAGGACTGTTTCAACCTTTCATATAAAAATTAATGTTTCGAAGAAATAAAGTAATAAAGGAGTTTGTGTACTAGTCTCTTTTTTTTTTTTTTTTTTTTTTTTGTTAAGGAAATAAGTTGTGTACTAGTATTATTTTTGACACACGATTCTTAAAAGCTCAAAGGAATTAAATTAGGGATTAGAGTATCTTATGCAAAGCACGAAGGACGTTCAACATCAAATCAAGATTATTAAGGATCATACTGCAATTAGAATCTTGAAGTTTATATTTTCTTATTACTACAAAATATTGTTTGTTAAAGCTTATTAATACAACATATAATTGCCTTTTCACTTATTTATTTAGAATAAACAAAAAAAACAGTTTCCTACTTTCTTTCATGAAATGAATTCGTCATTTAAATAGTTCAACATGTTCCAAGAATCTAAGTTACGTTCAAATAACTACAATATATATAGGCAACTCATATATCACGATGTAGGTGTACACTAATTTCTGGCCAATCGTATAGTATATACTATGGTTTCGTAATGTTTATTAATTATTATATTAATCGTCATAAAGTCTGAGCCCACTCTACGCAGTAAGCTCGGGCTACTCTAATCAACAAAGGCTTATAGCCATATATTGATAATGATTGAGTAATTAGAAAGATGAGCAGATTCGTCGTGAAGTCGTTGGCTGACGGATAAGTAGACAATCCAAAGCCATAGATAATAGCATCCCCAAATCAATGCCAATTGTTCAAATCCATTACATTAACATTAATAAACACTACAACACATATAGTCATTATTAACAAGATTAACGTTATAATATAGTTTAAAACAATATGTTGTTATGTTATTTTCTCAAAACTCACATGCATCATCCAGTCCAACTGAGTGTATTTTTGCAAGCAAAAAAAGATTTTGATCATTTATGTAATTTAATAAAAACCCATGGTTAATTAAAAAAAATATAGTAGGAAATTTCAAAATCACAAGAAAAAAACTTTGATTCGCGAATGCACAATCGCATTTCATCATTAAAAAATTAGAACAGAATATGCAATGAATCTCTTTTAATATATGTATATGGTTTCCAAAGTAATATTATTTATACTATAAGAAGTTTGGTGGACCATTCTGTGCCATTAGTAAATATGATTGAATGACATTTTTTAGGGGGTTAGAATATTGTCATAACATGCATGATGTCAATGAAATAGTTTTTCAATCATATGAACTTGTGGTTGAAGAAAAAACATGATATTTAACAACAACAAAAATCATAACCTGGACAACATAAAATACGTTTGCTAAATTAATAAAACATTTTTCTGCTAAAAGGACATGTATCGAGTTAATAAGTCATCTGACCTATAATTAGAATCTTAAAGTGTGTCAAATAAGATATTGATTTTGAAGACCGAGATGACGTATGGGCTTACATAAATATGTGGTCAACATTGAATTTTATAGTCATAGCAAACTTCGCACGAACAAATCAACTCCAACACACACCAATGGCAGAGAGACCATACCGTTGTCCATTTGCCCACCAAAGTGATAATAATTGGCCAGATTTGACTTTGTATTATATTTGATATAAATAAATAAAACCTTTATTCTTTTAAATAATTACATACATATATTTTTTCTTTGTTAAAGGTAAGATGGATGATTAGTAGTATATTGTTGCATCTTAATTACTTAGTATACCCATATATTCAAAGTTCAAGTAGATGAACTCATGGTCCTAAAATACCTATGAAAATGGATGTGGTAGGACTTGAGCAAACACAGCTATTCCCATGATTTATTGCATAATACATGACCTTTTCTAAATTACCTGTAAATCCTCCTTAATTATTGCTGCCACCAATAAGATATTTGAGCTAAAATATTTTTTTAAACTGAAATTTCACTTTTGTACTAAATTTTGAGATAGTGATATATGTATCCAGGACCTCTCCAAGGTTTATTTTTTAAAAATAAAAATAAAAAAAAATTTAACAAAAAATGAAATTAACCAAGTGCTGATAACTCACTTGGTTTCAAGGATTATTTTGGGAGGAATGAGTATTTGGTCTCAAGTTTGAATTTCCACCTGAGAAAGATGGTTTACACTTTAATCAGTATTTACCAAGGGTTGGTCCAGAGACCTAATAAGGTCTACAACTTCCTTGATATAAAACAAATCAATTAAAATTTAGTTGTGGATAAATGGTTTGTTATTATATTATTATTTTAAAGAAGTAAAGAGTATTTATAATAAGAGAAAAACTATTTCGTTTTCATCATGAAAGTGTGCAAAAAAATATCAGTTATATATATTGATAGATGATGTGTTGCTCCAGTCCGTTGCCAGACTAATGCTTAGTCTTATCTGGCTTTTTTTTTTTTTTTCTTTTTTTTTACTATTAAGATTTATGGAACAGAATTATTAGGGGAAACATGCATTATTATGTGCAAATTTAGAAGGGAAAGAAAAAAGTATTGGGTTATATCGTGGGCTTACCTAGCTCATCTGCACTAAATATCGCGTGGGCTTGGTATTGTTTCTTTTTCCATTATTGGGCTATACGTTGATTCATAACTTTTATAAATCAAAATAAATATGAACATTGATTCACTGCAAATAGAGATAATCGGCACCCAACGTCTAGGCGTTTGATCTTTTACAGTTTTTTTTTTTGTTTAAAAAAAATAATAATTAAATTGCAGTGTAGTTCGAAGAATTTGAAGATGCACACTCATTTCAATAGAAAAGGAAACCAAACTAACAAATGGAAAAATAACAGCTTCATAATTCAGACGCAGAAAAAAAATTAAAAAAAAGTACATTTCACATATATCTACAAAAATAAAATATAGTTACGTTTCCCTTTTTCTTAAGAAAAAATATATTACCTTTTTCTAACAGGAAAAGAACTGAAGAAACAAAAAAAAAAAGGAAAAGGTGGGCTATATACTTGGATATATATATTCTAGTCTCTCATACGTTCCCTCTCTCAAATTGAGTCGAAAGATCTCTACGACGTTCATCATCATACTTCCGATATATAGAGAATCGAACAAGAATGATTCAAAATCCCCAAAAATTACCACAAGAGCTCCAATCCTTGGCAACCGAGGCAATGAGTAATATGTCTCCCTTATCTGCATCCAAGACTCCATATTGCTTGTTCGACGTCAAGTCATCGGAAAACCCTAAAAAGGGTTTGGTCCCAGTCTCAGTGACTCTCTGTTTGTACGACGAGACATGGCCTTGTGGAAACCCTAAGAAGAGGAAGAGGAACATTCATGATCCCGAGGTTTCTTGCAGACCAAGCGACCGCAAATTAACCGAAGAGGAAAGAAAGATTGCACGGATGAGGTTTCTTTCGGATGAAGAAAGGGCAGAGGAAGAACGACTCGGTGTATCAGGAGAACTAACTCTCTTCAACGATCCATGGACCATAAAGAAAGTACTAACCACAAGCGATCTTGGCCAGCTTAGCCGTCTTCTTCTTCAGACCAGCCCCGTTGAGGACCACATTATCAAATATCTGAGTGAGGACGACAAGAACAGCATCCAAGAAGGCCAAGGAATCATAGTCAATGTGTACGACCACGACACTGATTCTACTCTCGAACTGCTTCTAAAGAGATGGACCACGATGAAAAGCTATGTTTTAAACGGAGGATGGCGTATGTATTTTGTCCGTAGGAGAGGTTTGAGAAAAGGCGACGAAATTGGACTGTTTTGGGATCGTTTTGCTTCGAGGCTCCATTTTCGTGTGCTCTCTCGTGCACCTTCTGAAGTTTTCGTTGATCAGAAGAAACCTAACTAGCTACTGAAGTTCTCATTGGTCTTGGTTTACATGGATTCATTATTGGAAACAAAGCTAGGTACACGATTTTGATTCTTCATCTGTGATTTTGTCTGTGTGTGTGTGTGTGTGTTTGTGAATTTAATTCAGTGGCGAAGTGTGTTTTTTTTAATCCCCCAGTGTCGAAATTGTGAACTTTTATTCAAGTTTAATACACACAGAAATGAGAATGATGCGTTTTAGTATTAAGAAGTTATAAAATCGGTGTTATTTCTTAGAAGAAAATATATCATGAAAGAAATATAAATATTTTATATTAGAAAGCGTTTTATCAAAAAAAAATATAAATATTTCCAAATTTATTAAAAAAAGAGAAAAAATATAAACATTTCATATTATAAAGCGTTTGATGATATAGCACCAAGCCTATAGCGTTCGAACTTGTCTTCTTGCAAATAATGAGAAAAAATTGGTGAAACTTGTAGACAAAAAACTAAAATAAATTTTGCATAATTTGGTAACTTTAAGTCGCGAAGCATTACAAAAGCAAATAGTTAAAAAATTTCAGATTCTCTAGTGTTTCAGGGTAAAGAGAAGGACGAATTAGCGAATCCATTTCCACATAACCAAACTCACATCCGAATTGAATGGTCTCTTGCTTAGCATAGTGTCGATGATGATTTTATCAAACTCGAGCATCAATATTCAATTTAAAACACAATGAGGAGAAAAATATGTAAGGAAACAGATAAACAAACAAGCTTTTCGTGAACAAAAACCAGCACTAAATAGTTAACAATGTTACTCAGGTTTTCAACTATTCCACTTGCTACTGCTTCCTTCACTATCAAACTACAAATCATAAAAGATAAAACATGCGACTAAACGCAAGCATGAGATCACTTAGAGTGAAAGAAGACATCGATTATCCCAAAAGGTAAATGTTACTGGGGAATTCAAGAACATATTCAGAGCCTAGCGACTCAGTTTATATAGACAGTGTCACTATGTCTTGGGGGTCTATCAGGAACCGTACCAGGTTTGAATCTGGACGCTTCATGCCTTGCCAGCTCAGGAGGCACCGCACTGTTGCTCTGAACAAGCATCTGCTTCAGATCATAAAAGACTTCGGTATCATGAAGAGTCAAGAAAGAAGTCGCAACACCACTTTTCCCAGCACGTCCTGTACGGCCGATACGATGTGTATACATCTCTATATGTTTAGGCATGTCGTAGTTTATGACGTGAGCAACATCCGGAATATCGATTCCACGTCCTACAACATCTGTTGCAACAAGAACGTTGTATCTCTTTGCTCTGAATCCTTCTAAGCTGATTTCTCTCTGCTCTTGTGATTTCCCACCGTGTAAGGTTGTGACACGGTACCCTGCCTTATCCAGATTCTTAGCAATAGAGTCAGCGTTTTTCTTTGTGTTAACAAACACAATGGCAGTTTTATCACCGAGCTCGTCGAGCAGTTTCTGCAATCTGAAGAATTTCTCGGATTCTTTCATCATAATCACGTGCTGCGAAATCAAATCTGTGGTCTTTCCTGCAGTACCAATGGTGACAACAACCGGGTTCCTCAAGTACTTCCTAGCAAGCCGCTCTACACCAGGAGGCATTGTCGCACTGAACATATACGTGGTTCTGTAAATCTTCTTTTCGTCAAGCTCTTCCTCTTCGTTCTCTGGTTTCAAATTACTCGAAGGCATAGCATCTAACACACCTGCAACCTGCGGCTCAAAACCCATGTCTATCATCCGATCTGCCTCATCAAGAACCACATAGTTGCACTGGTTCAACACCGCATACCGCCTCTCAAGACAATCAATCAAACGCCCAGGAGTCGCAATCACAATCTCACACCCTTGTGTTATCTTCAACCCCTGTTCCTCAATTGACTGACCACCCACAATAGAAGTCACCCTAAACCCTAGATAATGCGCAAACTTGACAGTTTCCTCCTCAATCTGCTGCGCAAGCTCCCTAGTAGGGGCCATAACCACAGCATAAGGTCCTTCAGTCTCATTCTCTTCACTCATCGGAGGCAATCTAGAGATGTAAGCTAACATAGGCAAAACAAAAGCAGCAGTCTTACCAGAACCAGTCTCTGCAATGCCAATAACATCACGCTGTTGCAGTCCAAGTGGTATAGCTGCCATTTGAATAGGAGAAGGTTTCTTATAGCCAGCTCTCTCCACAGCTTTCAAAAGCTCAGAAGTGAGCTTGCTCTCTTCCCAGCTTCTCATTGGACGAGGAATCCTAGAACCCTTGTAAGAGATGTTGAAATCTTCCCTAAAAATACGCCAGTCTCTTTCAGTCATCTCCTCTAATCTCTTATCGCTCCAATGCCTATCAACCCTCATATCGAACGAGTCATATGTATCAGCAGCTTCTTCTCGCACCTTCTGAGCAGCCGCTTCCTCTGGCCTCTCAACAACACCATCTTTCTTACGAATCTCGTCACGCATCTCTTTCTCGTGCTTAGCAGCTTGTTTCTTCTGCTCACGGCGGTCCATACCAGCACGAAACCCTCTGCCAAATAGAAGTTGAGCTTCATGAGGGTTTTGGTAAAGAACGTTCATATCCCTAGAAGTATCCTCAGTGTTTTCCCAATCGAAAGAGAAACGGAACTTCTCGCTTGGCCTTATGACTCTCTTCTTCGGCTTCTTACCTCCAAGATACTGCTCTTTAATGGCGTCGAGTTCCTTCTCCCTCTCTCTCTCAACTAATTTCTCAACACGAGCTTTCTCCCGAACCTTAGCTTCATCTTCCCTCTCCCTATCTCTATTTCTCCGATCCGGTTCACGATCTCGTTCACGGCGGTCACGCTCACGGTCTCGGTCTCGCTCTCTGTCTCTATCCCTATCGCGGTCACGGTCTCTATCTCTATCCCTATCCCTATCTCTCTCCCTATCGCGGTCACGCTCTCGATCCCGATCTCGTCCTCGGTCTCGATCTCGGTCCCGATTGGTATCTCCATTAGCGTCTTCTTCAGTTTCAGGAGTAGGTTGTTCACGGCGGAGACGCTGCTCGGAGATTTGATCTTGACGGCGTTTTAGGGCTAATTCTTCGCGCTGAGCTTTAGTGAGGAAGACAGGCTTCTTAATATTAGCGGAATCGAGAGTATTGACGGAGGTAGATCCGACGACTTCGTTGATTGATCGCTTCATTGAAGAATCGGGAGAATTCGCTTGGTCGATTGCAGGAGGGGAAAAGCAAAGAAGATCTAGAACCGTCTTCTTCTTTTTCTCGTTCTCTTTCTCTCCCTGCTCTTTCTTTTTCACTTTATTTTTTCTCTTAACTTTATTTTTCGCTTTTATACCCAATTTGGCAAAATTTGTTTGTTAAATCCTCTTCCATAAGCCCTAGGGTTTTAGGCCCATTAATAGTTTTGCATTCCGATTTCCCCACCTAAATTTTTTTTTTTTTTTTTCAGTTCAAACAACAAAGTAAATTCTATTCCATTTAAAAATTGTATATCAACCTCACATAAACGTTTTTGACATAGAATTTACAAAGGTTTTTTCTTCACTTGTTTACAAAGACTAGGACAAGAATAATTAACTTAGAACTCCAACATGATTTTTCTTTTACTCAAAATTTTGGTATATAATAATACATGTGGAGGGTAAAATTTCAGCGTAGCTATGTGAAAAATATCCAATCCGGTTTGGTGTTTTAATGTATTTGTTGGCATTTTTTATTTATAAACAAGATAAGCCAATGAAGAGTAGTAACATTTCACTTGGGGCAGATTACAAACCCTTTCAAGTTTCAAGGGTTAGAGAACTCGCTTGTAGTGTGACTTAGCTCACTCTACCAACTACACTAATTCAATCTTTTTCATCAAAGTTGAGAGAAGGTTGAAAACTGATATGATGGTTGCTAGGAAGATGACGAAAACAATTTGATAATCGGAGAAACTTAAACCTGATTAATGCTAAAATTGATCTTGTTTCGCTCTCAAAGCTAACTGCTTGCTAAAATGCTGACCACCCTAAACTCAAACCCGGCTACAAATGCCAAGTCATCATACAAAACTATACATATCACCTTACCTTAATTATAGCAATCACCAAAGATAATGCTTCATCCCAAGACCATTGCAAGTAAATATGAGCTCCTTGTACTGGTTGAATAGTTCCTGCAAACAAACGATACATGGGGGATTTATCAAATCTCAAAAGCTTTGGAATTCTAATCGCTCTCAAATGAAAAAAAAGAGAGTCTCTTCTACCATGTTGTGCTCATAGATACGACGCATCCTTTTCTTGTCGTACTCCTGCCTTGTAAATGGATCGCTCAATACTGTCCAACAATGATCAAATCTTTATAGTTTAAAAAAGTCCATAGAAACACAATTACAGAAACAATCACTAAATGAAAAAAAAAAAAACACATTCCTTTCCCCTAAGCTAGTTTCTTCAATTATACATAAGTTTTAAAGAAGAAGAAGGTAAGGAAGCAAAACCTTGATAAGCCTCGTTGATTTCTTGAAACCTAGACGTAGCAGAATCTTCTTCTTTAAATTTGTCTGGATGCCATTTCTGCAAACACAATTCAAAACTCTTTATCACTGAAGAACTCAGACACAGAGATTGTGAAGGGGAAAAAAAGAGAAAGGAACCAGGGCAAGTCGGATAAAGCTGGAACGAATTTCATCATCGGAGGCGTCACTGTTCAATTCAAGCACTTTATAATGATCCTGCAACACCCAATTTCACTGTAAACCTACTTTTCAAATCCGAAACTTAACAAACAATTTTGTCGATTTTGTTACCTTGTAATTCTCCAAATCGAAGAAATCGAAGCCATGGCCGTCTCCCCAATCGTAACACGACATTTCGGTGTGAACTAACGGATTCGAGCTACCTCAGCTCAATTTCACGATTAGCTTCTCTCGTCGTCACTGAAGTGGAACTTCAGATAAAACATTTATTATATATTGCATTCTGACCCCGGTACTATTTTGTAATTATAATTTAAGGACATTTTTTTAGCAGCAGCTTCCAGATTTCCTTTACACAAATAAATAGGAAACGGCTGAGATGAGCAGTGATGGCTTCGTCTCTGAGCAATAGAGTATCGGCAGTAATCGGATCTCGGCGGTGTTTCCCGATCGTCGGAGCGTTTTGTGTGCTCTCAACTCTTTCCATCTCTTCCCTTTCTTCTTCTTCCTTCAAATCGGGTTGTGCCCAGTCATTTTCTGTTGTTCCTCTCTTAAGGTTAGCATTATCGAACAAGTGTAGATTTTAAATTCAGTGTTTTGTTTCTCATTAATTAACCTCATGAGCTGGAAATATTAGGTCTAAGTTTAGCAGTAAGGCTTCTTCATCAATCAAAATGGAGGAGAGTAGCAAAACTGTGCCCAGCATTGTTGTCTATGTCACTGTTCCCAACAGAGAAGCAGGTTTTTGCCCATGTATTATATACTATTAGATTGGAGAAATATTCTTTTGTTTCTAGAAATCTGGTTAACTGTCACTGTATGTATATATTTCAATAACGTACAATTAGCTTATCATTCTCTTTCGACTTCCTTATTACTACTTTCCTGTTGCCCATAAGTTTCTAAAGTTATATTGGGAACTTGAGAGACTCTTGTATCCAAATTTGGAACCTGGAGAAGCCTCTTTGTTAACTTGTATTCTTAAAGCTCAAGAAACTATTTGAATCCCTTGTTAAGTCGAATGCTTTCTACTTCTTTTTTTTTTTTTTTTTTTTGTTTCTTGTCTCATTGGCAGGAAAGAAGTTGGCTAACAGCATAGTCCAAGAAAAGCTTGCAGCGTGTGTGAACATTGTGCCAGGTACTTCCCTTTTTCTTGTGTTACCCTCTTTCGCCTTTGTTTCCGTTAGAACTTCAATTCATGTATTGGGATAGATTTTCTAAGAAACCTTCTCTGTTAGTGTTAAATCACTTGGTGTTCAGAATATTTTAGCCAACCATGCTTTGTCCTTGCCTTATACTCTGTCGATTTAGCACTTGCTTCTTTCTTTGCTTTCTGTTCTATAATTTTAAATCACTTGGCGTTCAGATGTTACGGATGTCACTATTACTAGTTCTGTAACTGGAAGATGTTTATGTTTGTATGCTTGGATGCAGGTATTGAATCGGTGTACGAGTGGGAGGGGAAGGTAAGTAGGGAACCATACGTGCAATTCTTTATGCATTATTCTTTGATCTCAATCCTATCTCATGGACTACCATGGATCATGTCTGAATAAAGATCTCCGAGCTTAAAGGATTACCTACTAAAACTCATCAAGAAAAATATTACTATGATGATAAATCCATGAAAAACAGAGACAAGACTTGATGCATAAACAGTATCACCCATGTTTATTACCTTTTCTTGCTTAGAACATTGATCATCTTGAATCTGAGCTATTTATGCAAGCTAATCTCTGTATGCATTGCATATAATCAAATCCCTTTGGCTTCAGGTTCAGAGTGATTCCGAGGAGCTCCTGATAATCAAAACAAGGCAATCCCTTCTAGAGTCTCTAACCAAGCACGTCAATGCAAATCACGAATACGAGTAAGCATTGTTCTATGATGTGTTTCTTCACATATAAAAAACGTAGGTTTACTAATGCGAATGCCATCTTTTCCTTAGCAATCACACAAGCCAAGTTTATGAATATTGTTTACTTGTTTCCTTAGTGTGCCAGAAGTAATTGCAATGCCCATCACTGGTGGGAGCGACAAGTATCTAGAATGGTTGAAAAACAGTACAAGGAACTAAGTTCTCAGACGTCTCATAGCTGTCCAGCGTCAATGGCTTTGGAGTATTGGTTTCTTTTACATTTCAACAACCTCTGTACTAAAAATAAAATGTGTGAAGTGTAATATTGGATCAGTTCGTCAAATGAAACAAGAATTTTACTAATATATATATATAAGCAAACAAACAATGACATTGTTCCATATATTGGATGGACATTTGCTTATATGATTTCAGCTCAAGTTCTATACATTACATATTTGATTTAATCAGTAACTCGCAACTCATAGATGTTAAAGTATATCATGATTTTTACAGACATCATTAATTTTAGTAAACTGTAACATGTTATGTGCTTTTAAGCTACAGCATCAGTAACTGGAAGCTGAGACTGTTGTGTCTCCTGATTCCGAGGAGCTCCTGATAGTCTTCTCCTCGGATTTAAACTGTCCATAAAAGTAAGAGACGGATCCCCAAAGGGAGAGAGCCATAGAGATACCTTTCCCCGCCTGAAACTTCTCCCGGAAGCAAATGACGGCCAAGATCACCGTCACCGGAAGCAGAGCACTGATCATAATTCCAGAGACAAGAGAAGATGCACAGAAGATCAACCCAATAGCTCCCAAGAAAAACCCTTGCCAGATTACGGCAGTGAACACAACCACTATATAATACAAAGACTCTCCAAGCTTGAATTCTCTTGCTTCTCTTGCTATCACCTACCATTTTAAAACATCTTACCATTTTAGGGGTTCCATCAAGAAATTCAAATATCCCAATTCTTGAAAGCATAAAAATGCAATCTTTACGCAAGGATCTTCCTTGTAGATCAAGAAAGTAAAAAAGATCCCAGTTCTTGATTCTCAAACCCTAACTCTCTCCAAATCAGTCCAGATGATACGGAAAAGAAAGAAAAACAAAGCATATTTTACCTTAAGATCATCATTAGCAAGCATCCCCATGAGGCAGACGCAAGTGGCGACAAAGCTCAAGACCATTTGGACCTCGAGGACGAGCGTGTAGGTGATTGGTTGACGAGCTTTCTTATAAGTGAGCTCCACAAGCGGCAATATAAACGAGTAGAGAAGAGCTGCACCAACGGTCATGAGGAACCCAACAACATACTCCTTGTGAGTCTCCTTAGCAAGCTTGTCACTATCAGAGTTAAGAGCAAGGACTACAGCACCAACAGTGAGCAAAACGATAGCGTTTATAGTGAATGGTGTGAACTTTTGCTTCACCATAAAAAATGCAAAGAGAGCAGTGGAGCCTAGTTGCGCGGAGATGATCAGAGACGCAGTGGAAACAGGGATATAAGCTAATCCGTAAGAGTAGAGGTAATTATCAAAGCCCAAGAGCAGACCTATGACGATAGATGCGATGAAGAGAGGACGTTTCATGAGGAAAAATGAAGTGTTTTCTTGTTCTTCACGGCAACGACGGCGGTGAAGGAAGGATAAGAGAAGAGGGAAGAGGATTATGGGACAACCTACAGTTTGGAGGAAGCTGGAGAACCAGATCCTTTCGCCACCATTTGCAAAGTAGAGACGCAACATTAGAGGACCTCCACAGTTTCCAATAGCTAGGAATATGAAGTTTATGATTACAAGAACGGTCTTCATGTTCATCATTTTCTTGTCTTGCTCCTCAATTACATGTGTTTTTTTTTTAGTTGCTTCGTCTGGTGTCGCATCAAAGAAGAGCCTTGAGGACCTAAGGTTAATATACACTTGTGGACGGACTACGTTTGGCCAAGGTGGCCATTAGTTTTACTTTATTTTTCTAGTGTAATTTATAGTATAAGTTTTAAATTATGCCACCATTAAATAACAAACTTTGCCGCTCATGATTCTTCACACCTATTTTGTTTTTGTTTAGTCTTTGCTTAAGTCAATAAAAAGTTCTAAATTTATATCAAAATAGTTAACTTTACAAATTAAAACTCAAACCTCTCTGTTCTCCCTTTCTCTTACTCATACGAATTTTGATCCAATTTAAAGTTGCAAGAGATATAATTTTTAATGTTTAGTGGCAACCTTTTTTATATGCTTGGATTCGCTCCTTTGTTTATAAAGGACACGTTGTTTATTCTAGTTGTAGAAATTATGGAGTTTCACTTTTAATATTCTGGTTGATGAGTTGATAAAAAAATCACAATGTAATATACATTACTGTACATACTTTAATATAATAATTTGTAGTCTACAAACCCCAAAAACAAATAAACAAGGGTTGTCGTTTGTAATTGTTTAAAATAGTGAGTAATTAATCGCTGTTTTTGTCTGTATAACTACCAAAACAAAAACACATTAAAAGTGTGGGATACACACTACTATTTTCTTAAACTGGAAAAAAAAAACGACTTATGGAGTTTATCTTTGTATGCTTGTATGGAATCTCATTGCAAAAGTCAATATTAAATAGATAGACTTACCAAAAACAAAAACAAAAATCAATGAATAGAAATTCAGAACTCTTGGAACAAAATCCCAATAATAAAAGTCAATGAAGACAAATTCATCACTCTTGGGAGAAATTAAATAATTTATTTAATGAAAAAGTGTCTAACTAGACGTCCATGTTAGCCCTGTGATGATAATATTTTCATGAAAGTACCGACAGAAAATATAATAACGATAATTCCAGTCCAGCTTGGTTAGAAAGTCTTCTAGAAAAATAGCAACTTTTTTTTTTGTGACAACTTATTTAAAAACCATTATTGAATATAGGGCCCTTGAATATATTGCATATGATCCGGAGGAGCTCCTGATAGTCAAAACATTGCCCTTATAGAGTCTCTAACCGAGCACGTTAATGCAAATCACGAACACGAGTAGTAAGCATTGTTCTATGACGTTTTTTCGACTTTCGCATATCAAAAACATGAGTTTACACGAGCTAAGTTACTAAAAACATTGTTTACTGATTTCTTTTGTATGCCAGAAGTGATTGCATTGGCTATAACTGGTCTGGTGGGAGCGACAAATATCTAGAATGGTTGAAAAAATAATAACTTAGAGCACTTCCAACGGACCAGTTCGTCAAATAAAATAGGGAGAATATAACTTATTTAAAGGCAAACGAATAATGACATTGTTCCATATAATGAATGGACATTTGCGTATATCTGATTTCAGCTCAAGTTGTATACAAAACATCTTCGACTCACAACTCATACATGTTAAGTACTTGAGAAATTGACATTGTTGATTTTAATTTACAGACCACTGATAAAAACAAAGTGTGACAAGTTAGTATAAGCTTTTAAGCTACAGAATCAGTAACTGGAAGCTGAGACAGTTGTGTCTCCTGATCGTGGGCCTTAGTCTTCTCCTCGGATTTATACTGTCAATTCGTCTCTACGCCCATGAGCTAGACCCAGTCCAATTCGTTATGGGCGAACCATGGACGCTGAACAGCCCAATTGATAGCTCTACCCAGAGGGAGAGAGCCATAGCGACGCGACACCTTTCCTGCCTAAAACTTATCTTGGAAGCAAATTACATCCAAGTTCACTAAAAAAAAAAAAAAAAAAAAAAAAAATTTGTATGAATCTGTTAATATATTTAAATTTTAAACAAAGTGAAAAAAGAAAAATGATGTAAAAATTCCTTATTTTATCAAAATATCAAAGAAGGCTCATATTTTTAAATTAAACTAAATAAAAAATCAATTTATATTAAGTTCCCAATATAACTCTAGAAACTAGCAATATAAACTACAAGAGTCTCAAGTTCCAAATTTGGCTACAAGAGTCGTTTCCAATATACATAACTATAGAAACTTGCAAAATATTTGATACGGGTCTTCAAATTGTTGAACTTGGATAGAATACCTGCGCAGATAGTAGACGATGAGGTGAGCATGAACCTGTTGAAGTTCACTAACACTTTGGTTTTCATTGAATTGAAACTTGTAAGATTCATGAGATACGTAGGTTACTTTAAAATTCGGATATTAAATATTATTAATGAAGAGATTCTAGTACTAATCAAAAGCTTTCTAGATCGATCGGTCGTGTATGAGTCTCCGGGCTAACGGGTTTGCAAAATCAGGGATGATCTTGTCTGGTTCGTTTTGAGCACAAGTCCGATGCAACCTTGAGACTCTTGTAGCCAAATTTGGAACTTGGAGGAGTAGCCTCCTTGTTAACTTGTATTCTTAAGCTCAAGAAACTAGTCGAATCCCCTGTTACGTGTTGTATTTAGTGATAGCATTTACCAACGAGATGAGGATTTTGCCTAGCTCCCACATTGATCTTAATGCAAATAGTTTGTAGCACTGATGCTTACAACCTTTGAATATATTGCATATGATCAAACTTATTTGGCTTCAGCTCCAAAGTGATCCCGAGGAGATCCTAATAATCAAAACAAGGCAATCCCTTCTAGAGTCTCAAACCGAGCACATTAATGCAAATCTCGAATACGAGTAGGCATGGTTCTATGCTGCTTTCCGCATATCAAAAACATGAGTTTACATTAGCTTGAGTGCCTCGTATTTTTCTTTAGCATTAATCACACAAGCTAAGTTAACGAACGAACAAAAAAAAAATAAAAAAAATAAAAAAATTAGCGAACACTATTTTCTTATTTCTTTAGTGTAGAAGTTTGCATTGCACATGCCTAGTAAGAGCGACAAATATAGAATAGTTGAAAATGAGACTGTAACATGTTATGTGTTTTTTTTAAGCTACAGAATTAGTAACTGGAAGCTGAGATAACTGTGTCTCCTGTGACTCCTGATCCTGAGCCTTGTTCTCAGATTTAATCTGTCCGTAGAAGTAAGAGACGAATCCCCAGAGGGTGAGAACCAAAGAGACACCTTTCTCCGCCTGAAACTTCTCCCGGAAGCAAAGGACGGCCAAGACCTCCGTCACCGGAAGCATAGCACTGATGAGAATTCCAGAGACCAGAGACGATGCACAGAAGATCATCCCAATAGCTCCCAAGAAAAACCCTTGCCAGATTATGGCCGTGAACACAACCACCACATAGTAATACCTTGACCCTCCTACCTTAAAGTCTCTTGCTTCTCTTGCTATCATCTGCAAATTCACATCATCAAATTCACATTTCCCCAAAAATGATAATAATGCAATCTTTTCTTCACAAACAATATTCAAGAACCTTTCTTTTAGATCAAGAAAGCCAAAGATCTCAATTCTTGATTCTCAAAACCCCACTGATCTCTCCCTATCAAACCAAATGATATGGAAAAGAAAAAAAGAAGAAGAAGAAGCATATTTTTACCTTGAAATCGCCAGCAGCGAGCATCCCCACGAGGCAGACGCAAGTGGCGACAGAGCACAAGACCATCTGAATCTCGAGCACAAGCGTGTAGGTGATTTGTTGACGAGCTTTCTTGTAACTGAGCTCCACAAGCGGCAATATAAACCCGTAGAGCAGAGCTGCAGCAACGGTCATGAGGAACCCAACAACATACTCTTTATGGGTCTCTTTAGAGAGCTTGTCACCGTTGGTGTGAAGGGCAAGGATCCCAGCACCAAGCGTAATCAAAACGACGGCGTTTATAGTGAAAGGTGTAAACTTTTGCTTCACCATGAAAAAGGCGAAGAGAGCAGTGAAGACTAACTGAGAGGAGATGATCAGAGCTGAAGTTGAAACGGGGAGATAAGCTAAACCATAAGCGTAGAGGTAATTATCAAAGCCGGTGAGCAGACCTATGACGATAGAGGCGATGAACAGAGGAGGTTTTATGAGGAACAATGGAGTATTTTCTTCTTCTTGGCTATGACGACGGCGGAGGAAGGAGGAGAGAAGAGGGAAGAGAATGATTGGACAACCTGAGGTTTGGAGGAAGCTTGAAAACCATATCCGTTTGCCACCATTTCTGAAGTAGAGACGTGTCATTAGAGGGCCTCCACAGTTTCCAATAGCAAGGATTATACAGTTTATGATTACGAGAGCGGTCTTCATCTTCATCTTCTTGTTGCTCATAAAAGATAACCTAATTACATGTGTTTCTTTTAGTTGCTTCATGTGGTCTTTGAGTTAATAGACATCGCATGAAAGAAGAGTTGAGGACTTAAGGTGGAACAATAAGCATGGATTCATGGATACTTAGCGCCAAGATCGAGAGGATTTTTTCTTTTCTTGGAAAAGTGTTAAGATTAGTAAAAAAAAAAAAAAAAAAAAAAAAAAGAGAAATCTCTTACAGATATATTTGCAATCCTCCATATCTTAAGAACCTTTTCAACACTAGTTTATCAATCATTCCTTTTAAATTAAACAATCATTAAAAATTTGACAATTTGTTTGATTGTATAAAGTAGTTTTCACTTTTCACAATGCTAATTGCAAAAGGATCATCTGTGGACCATGTAAAAACATACGTGGCTCATATGAGTGGTAGATATATGTAAAATCAAAGCTTGTTCAAAAAGCGATAGATATGAGGATATAAAAGTTTTTTTCTTTGTTTTTATCATCATACGTAAAGTATCTTCTTAAAATTAGCAAATTTCTATTTTCTTCTGATACTGTCGTTGTAGAAACTAAATTGATGCCAAAAATATATATATATATGCTTCACAAGACTAAAAAAATTTGACTGCTCAAACTCTTTGAATGAATCAGTAAGGTTCAAAAATATATGGAATCGAATAATTAAGTGTTTACCTCATCCGGTCATTAAACTCTAAATTTGTATATTCAATATATAGTCTAAAAACATATCACTTGATATAATGATGTAAGTTTATTATGGGGTTTTTTTTTTTTAATTCTTCTTCTATAATGAACAAAACTCTATGTGAGACATTTTAAGAATCACAGAAATATCGAGGTTAGGCTCATCCTACGTGAATGATTATTCTTTTTTAGATTAGCATTTAGCACCCTACATGTTAATGATTTCTATAATAAATAACAAAATAACATTCAACGTCTTCAACGACCAAACTGGTCAAGTTGCAGAAGAGAAAAGACGAAACACTAGTCTTTGGCAACTGTCTTATCACTTATGTAAAAGAGATTCAAGCATATATTGTTAATATAAATACTATTTGGAAGATTTGTCTCATCGTTCTTACTGGTTAGTTTAGTTCAGAAGATAGGTTTCGGAGACTCTTGGGCATAATAGGGGCCCTTTATGCGATGTGAGTTGTCACGCAGGAAACGAAAATTTTCTCTTTACTTCCTTTTTAAATAATTTGAAACTACAATTGTCATTGGTGTCTTTGTTTGAAATCTTCTCCTAGTAGCTCTGCGCAATCTAATACCTCTTTTGCGACATGTGTCTCCTTGCATTCTAAACGCTTTAACCATCCTCGTCCATAATATTTTTAATAATGTTTTAAAAATTAATCATTATTATAGTTAAAGACACTCATCATTTTTGGGTATCCAAAATATCTTTGGAAAGACGCAATTCTTACTATTTATCTCTTAAAGACACTAATTTTTCTTTTTTTTTTTAAATTAATTTTATGTTTAAAGACACGACAAAGAATGACTATTGTGGGTGCTGTTATGGATATATAAATTCATAATGGACTTGGCCCAAAAACAAAATTATAATAGCCGGCTCGAAACGAACCGGAGAAGATCATAAATTCTTTTTGCAAACCGGTCAGCCCGCAGAGTCATCCGGTATATAAAAGCTCTGAATTTGATTTGAATATCTGATGAGTCTTGCAAGTTTTAATGAACACCAAAGTGGCAGTGAACTCTGCTGCTTACGAAGCAATAGTTCAAGCAGGTCCTCGTGTAAAGCAACTTCAACAAGTTCATGCTCACCTCATTGTCACTGGCTATGGTCGTAGCCGGAGTCTCTTGACAAAGCTCATTACTTTGGCTTGTTCCGCTCGAGCCATCGCTTATACACACCTTCTCTTCCTCTCTGTTCCTCTTCCCGATGAGTTTCTCTTCAATTCAATCATCAAATCGACCTCAAAGTTGCGTTTTCCCTTGGACTGTGTTGCTTACTACCGCCGTATGTTATCTTCTAATGTCTCTCCGACTAACTATACTTTTACCTCCGTTGTCAAGTCTTGCGCCGATCTCTCTGCCTTGAGAATCGGGAAAGGAGTTCACTGTCATGCGTTGGTTTCTGGGTTTGGTTTGGATACTTACGTTCAGGCTGCTTTCGTGACGTTTTATTCAAAGTGTGGTGATATGGGAGCCGCACGCCAAGTGTTCGACAGAATGCCTGAGAAGTCTATTGTGGCGTGGAATTCGTTGGTTTCTGGGTTAGAGCAAAATGGGTTGGCGGACGAAGCGATTCGGGTGTTTTATCAGATGCGAGAGTCAGGGATGGAACCAGATTCAGCGACATTTGTGAGTGTTCTCTCGGCTTGTGCACAAACTGGTGCGATTAGTTTAGGCTCTTGGGTGCATCAGTACATTGTCTCTGAGGGTCTCGACCTGAATGTTAAACTCGGTACTGCGTTGATCAACTTGTATTCTAGGTGTGGTGATGTTGGAAAGGCCCGGGAAGTCTTTGACAAGTTGAAGGAAACTAATGTGGCTGCTTGGACGGCAATGATCTCTGCTTATGGTACTCATGGATATGGCAAACAAGCAGTAGATCTGTTTGATAGAATGGAGCACGATTACAGTCCAATCCCTAATAATGTAACATTTGTTGCTGTTTTATCGGCTTGCGCTCATGCTGGCCTTGTACAGGAAGGACGTTTGGTCTACAAGAGAATGACAGGGAGCTATGGATTGATCCCAGGAGTGGAACATCATGTCTGTATGGTAGATATGCTTGGGCGAGCTGGATTTTTGGAGGAAGCTTATAAATTCATACTTCAACTTGATGCTACAGGGAAAGCAAGTGCTCCAGCGTTGTGGACGGCTATGCTTGGAGCTTGTAAGATGCACAGGAACTATGATCTTGGCGTAGAAATTGCCAAGCGTCTCATAGCCCTTGAGCCAGAAAATCCTGGTCATCATGTCATGCTCTCAAATATCTATGCTTTGAGTGGCAAAACAGATGAAGTATCACACATAAGAGATGGAATGATGAGGAAAAATCTTAGAAAACAGGTCGGCTATAGCGTAATTGAAGTTGAAAACAAGACATATCTGTTTAGTATGGGTGATGAGTCTCATAAAGAGACTAAAGAAATTTATCGTTATCTGGAAACTTTGATGAGCCGGTGCAAGGAAATTGGGTATGCACCAGTTTCTGAAGAAGTGATGCACCAAGTAGAGGAAGAGGAAAAAGAATTTGCACTTAGATACCACAGCGAGAAGCTTGCTGTAGCATTCGGATTGTTGAAAACGTCAGATGTAGCCATTACAGTTGTGAAGAATCTGCGCATCTGTGAGGATTGTCATTCTGCTTTCAAATACATTTCTATTGTATCCAATAGGCAGATCATAGTTCGTGATAAGCTTCGGTTCCACCATTTTCACAATGGCTCTTGTTCATGTCTGGACTATTGGTAAGGACAAAATATACAAACACGTGTTTCATTTTTATTACAATATATGGTACATTGTTCTTTCAAACTAGAACCCTTTGATATTATACAAGACGAGATATTATACAAGATGAGCCTATTTTACAGCAGTTTTATTCTCACACGTTGAAGTGCAAAACAACACATGGAGAAGGAATTACTGACCTCGCAAACCGATATTACACAGCAGTTATTGGATGTTAGGGAGATGTTATGACATCAGAACATTGCCGACCTTTATGATTCCAGTTCAATCCGCTTGGCCGCAATCAACTCCAATCTCTGAGAATGCTTCTACAAGTTTTGGGTAGAGTTTGGACAGCATGATCTTGAAACCGGTGGAATTTGTGGTTGAGCTTTCGTGCAGATCCACTGATGATCCTACAGGGACACCTTCCATATAAGCCTTGCACGCAGCCAGAACATGCTGAGCTCGATGTGTGAAGTGGTCCTTCACAAGCACCTCAAAATGCTACAATGCAACATCACAGAGTTGATCAGAAAGGTTTCTTCTGGTAATTTTCATTTCATGTTGAACTGTTGCAACAGAAGCATACCTTTGGAGGCTTGCGGAGAAATGAGATCATGGATTTGCAAGTAATGAGGAATGCATTCTCATTGTAACTCACTGAGTTTTTCTCTCCCTCGGCTCGACCCAACTGCTTATCGTAGCCAGCTTCGTTGAAGTAAGGTTTCTCATTCAGAACAAGAGCTTGAAATGAAAGAAGAACTTGAAGGATGGAGGAGCTCCCTGGGTTCCATACTTCAGTGCCAGAGCCATTCCATGTATTCAGCAAACTCAGGCAGACTTTTCCTGACTCGTACAGGTTAGGATTCAGTCGCATCCCACCTGAATGATAATGTACCATCTGTATTCATAGAGGGAGGGAAAAAATTAAAAACGTCGTCATTTGTTTAGTTCACACAACACTTTTTCAAACAACAACATTTGCATCTGTAGACCATATGATAGTCCTAAGGATCAGAACTGGCAAAAAAACAGAAGTCTGACTGGTCACAAAGAAACACATATTTAAAAGCGAGAGTGAGCTATAGAAAAGTTAAAGCAGTGAAACTCACTGGTGGCTCATGAGGATATTGAGGTGGAAACATTATGTCGAAAAAGAAAAGCCCATCGTGGTATGGTGTTCCAGGGGCACCAACTAGGGCTGCACGCAGAAGGTCCATCCTTTCCTCATACGCACGCACGTATATTGTGTCTGTTCATCACAAAAAAAAAAAAGAAGTAAAAGTTCAGTGATTTATATTCAAACACAACATCAGAACATGCAATAACCGAGAACCATCATTAGGCCAAAGCAAAATAAAAAACAAAAATAAAGGTGCGGCATGGCCAGGAAACTAAACAGAGAATAAATAAATGGAAAGAGTAAGAACTAACTGGGAAGATTAGCTTCCAAATTGCTCCATTCTTGCTGGACTTTCTTCACCCAATTCTTTGTGACCTATAAGAGATAAAATGAAAAATATGTAATTTGACTGATGTCAGAATGATAAGTATTGGTCTCAAGAGTCATACCTGAGATTGTGCCACCCCTTTCCCAGAAGAAAGGAAATGATGGTCCGAGCAGTCATTAACCATATCAAACTGTCTGAATCTCACTAGTTTCATGCTGTTCTCTAGAAGAGTTGAATCCAGTGTCTTGTTAATTTCTTTTGCTTCTTCTATAGGTAAGTTGACCATCATGGTCATATCCACTTCACCTGAAGTTGATTCAGAGACGTCATCCGATTCTGTTTCTTTTTGAACAAGGACCTCAGAGTCACTTTGATCTTCAGAATCATTGCAACGAGAATGCGAACTTATAACCGAAGTGGAACCCTGAGAACCGAAAAGGCTTGATGCAAGATTTGTGATAAATCCAATGGCAGCTTTTGGAAGGAAAAATGAACTACATTCAGGAATGTTCTTGTTGTGGCTGTCACCAACATTGTAGAGCTTCACCAGACCCTGAACACATACAGGTATCATATAAGCCACGAAGGATATGGAAAAACACCCGCTACTATGGGAATAAGCTGATACATTCCTCGTGGCCCACAAACTCTAGGACAACCAAATATTGAAGGACTTATAAATTATACAAATGACACATCAGAAAGTTTTGAGTCATTGATTTACCGTTTCCTGATGGTTTGAAGATGCTTCATCTGACTTCTGACTTAGATCTTGAACACTGCCTTCCGGACTTATAGTGCCAGAGTTAGAAAATTCAGACCTTTCCATCCTCCAAATTTCATATGGAGCAACCTTCAAAACAAATATTCATTTAAGAAATCGACTGGTCACAAAACAGGACTTAGTGAAGGGGACTGTAGAAGTAAATAGTCCAGGCTTGGTTCACGAAAAGCCAAAATAACCTAACTAAGTTATACATTTTTCAGCCATAATAGTATTCACATATAGTATTGTGTTTTTAAGGTAATATAAGCAGCATAATACATACCTTACTAGTAGAACCATTGGCCCATTTCACCTCCACGACACCATTTTTGAAACCTGTAACAACACCAATACTTGACAAACAATATGCGCCACTATAGTCACTCTCTGTAAGTAGGTGTTTCGTCTCTGTAGCAACAATTGTGTCTGCATTTGGATCAGTTTTTCCTTCTGGAAGTGACCTGACAACCACATCGCTGAAACAGAATCCAAAATCAGGGTGCTCAAGCAGTTCATAAGCACTGACAATTTCCTCCATCACCTCACCAACACAACCAGTTGCTTCTTTCTCAACATGTGTTGTCCATTGTACCTTCACAGTTTGTTCCTTTGCATTAACAGCCTTCACAACTCCCCATTTTTTGCTGTTGCAGGTTTCCTTTTCCACAACAAACTGTTCGGGCCAAAAATCATGAGCATTAACAGCACCAACAGGAAGCAGCTGTTGGGAATCAACTCCCAGAGTGCAGCTACCATCTTGCCACATAACATCAACCTTCATCTTTGTCTTCGTAATAACAAAAAGCTCATCCGACCTTGAGCTCTGCATATTTCTGTCAAACCCTTTTTGGAATGCCTTATGGTTGACGTTGAGATTGTAGGCAGACACATTTGGAGTTTGCAGTTCTGCTATATCACAGTGGGAAGAGCCAGAGAGTATGCACCAGTCACCAAGCTGCCAACTTGCATGAGATACACTAGGTAACAAACTTAAATTCTCAGGATTCTGCAAAACTTGAGGTGCAGTTAAATTCCGATCACCCCCCATTACGATGGAGGCAACCCAATCGACGTAGACAAGTCCTGCTTCTACAGCACAAACCGTTCCCACAACCTGGTTTTCCCTCCAGCTCCCACATAACCATGTCGTTGATCTGGGAGCATGGGCCAGCTTGACCTGAACTCTCTGCCCTGGGTAATAAGAATATTGAGAATCTTCAAGCATATTTGGGGGAATGGCCACAAGTTTATCTTGATCGCTTACAAGGACCTCATAGTTGGACCCATCGTCAAGGGTGACAGAGACACGCTCAACTATTTTGTCAACCCGTCCAAGCCAAGGTCCGTTAATCACATAATCACACAAAGAGATCGAACGCAACTTTTGAAGCCTCTTGGTATCAACTTCCTTTACGATCTTCCCATGAATACTCTCGAGATTGACAAACATGTTTACGTTGACAACCCTGCCAGTCTGTCCTGATGGTTCAGTTGTGGACCGCACTATGTCACCATACATAAATCCCCTCTCGAATGACAAGAAGTCATCAATTTTGCCAATGGTCTCTTCAAGGTTTGAGAAAATGTTCTGAGCCCGTCCGCCATAAGAAAACTCGACTTCTTCGTGTTCACTGCTACCACTGTCGCTGGAGCTGTCCCAATCAGAGTCAGTAAGGGCCATATCCATAGTTTAGATGCCTGCCATGGAACTGGATTTAGTCAAGTGCTCAAATACCAAATAGACGTAAATGATATAAGAAGTACTGAGAGATAGAAAGGTATGAAATATTCTGACCTTAGACAAACTTCGATGAGAAATGGTGTAGCTTCCCTGCAGTCTTTTTTAACAGATCCACTGTATCTTTTCCTGACGTAAGACGAATGATATGCACTAACAGCAAAGGTCTATTTCAAAATTCTGAAAATGCGGACTGTGATGAGATCTGCTCGACTAAAGATATAGGAGAGTCAACTGTAAGACTCGGATACTGCCAAAGGAGATTTGCTCTACTAATGATAAGGTGAGCCAACTGCGGACTCGGATAATGCCAAAGGAGATTTGCTCTACTAATGATAAGGTGAGCCAACTGCGGACTCGGATAATGCCAAAGGAGATTTGCTCTACTAAAGATAAGGTGAGCCAACTGCGGACTCGGGTAATGCCAAAGGAGATTTGCTCGACTAGAGATAAGGTGAGCCAACTGAGGACTCTGAAATGCCAAAGGAGATTTGCCCAACGAATGGACTGAAGTTTCCAGTTGGATTAAACTTCAAAGGGGAACCCAAGATGTGACTGGAGTTCCAAATGCCAAAGGAGATGTGCCCTAGAATGAGGGTGGAGCTTCAAACCTCAAAGAAAGTTGAAGGCAAGCCACCTAACGGGAGAAACTACACTTCTTCTGCTACTTAATTTTTACTTTTGCCAAAGGAGATATGCCCTAAAGGAGCTAGAATTTAAAGTGTAGACAGGAAACAGAGTCCAAACAGATAAAACGAAATGAGAAACAAGATCGGTCTCTTGACAATCAATCACGCATATTCCCACCAGTGTGACAGCGAGACAAACATGATGAAATTTCGCTAATCGATCATGCGAAGTAAACCAGATTTTCCTCCATCAGTTAAGAATTTCCATCAAACCTGAAAAAGTGTAATTTCTTACTTACTTATCACAGAATATGAGAGCGAGAAGCTGCAAAAACAAATAAATAAGGAAGCATACCACTAGTGTTCTTGCTAAATAAACCAATTTTGGCAATTTGAACTAAGAAGATAGTACAGAACAGAGACAATAGTCATTCTTAGAGACCAGAAAACCATCATTCAATGCGCATATATAAAAAAAAAAAAAAAAGCTTCAGCCTAAGAGAGATGAACTACAAAGTTGCAGTTGACCATTGCGAAGCAGCATCGAGATTAAATGCCAATATTGAAAGTAAAACAAAGTGGAAACACAAATTCATAATTCTCAATCCGGTAAAACAAAATCTCAACAGATTCCAAAAAAAACAAATAACAATCAAAGCTAGGTCATATGTTGAACAGAAAACCAAAACTGAAGAAACAACGATTAAAGAGATTCACTTTAAAGAGACCGCAAGCTATTTACTCTGGGAATCGATGAATCATTAAAAAAAAAAAAAAAAAGAGAGAGAATTTTGAAGGGTTATCTCTAATATACAGGAAGAATCAAAAAGGTCTTAGCTTTTAGTCTTTTACTTTCTAAATAACTTAGAAGCCCTACTTGAATTTTCCCCTAAAAACAGCAAAAGCTAAGAAATTTGAGAAGACCCTTTTCTTAATTTGCAAGGTAATTCAATAAGAGATCGATCATACAAATTGAAGAAGGAGGAACATACCATAAGAATCGTAGGGCTTATTGTAAACGAGAAACAAACAAAAAAAAAACCCCTTTTGTATGCTCTCCAATTTCTCGCCTACTCCTCTGGCGGAGGAAATAGTGAGAAATCCAGAAGATGCAGAGTACTTCTTCTCCCCCCCCCCCTCTTAGTCCCACGAGTCTATGACGCCATTAACAAACCTCCAAACCATTGCAAAATGAAAACTTTAAGCTCTCTGCTCTGTTTCTCTGCGATTCTCTCTGCTCTGTTTCGTTCTTTGCTCTGACGTAGTCTCTGTGGTGGTGCTGTGGTGGTTGGTTCGTGTTGAGAATGGTGGTTAGGTATCACATCCAAGGAAGAGCGCAAAGATTATATTCGGTGGAGAAGAAGAGAATATACCAACAGTATCCCCACACACAACTCCACATCACTTCTTTTTCTCTCTTCTTTCCTTTTCCAACCATAAATTATAAAAATATTTATATTTTTAATCTTCCATACTAAACTATAGTTTTCTTTTAATGGTACAAGTAATTTCTGTTTAGAGTAATAAAAGTATAAAACAATAGTAATTTCTCATCTCGTCATATATATTATCAAATGTTAATAATGTTTTAGACAGAGCTTACCACTAGAAATTTTTATCTTTATAAAAGTTTGTCTAAGTAGAGTTTGTCACGTGTCTTTTTGTGGATAACGGAAAATGTACAATTTTTTTTTTCTGTTCGAGCCATTAGTCAACTAGAAGAGGGAACATACATTTCCATGAACAATCATTACTGATTTTTTTTTAACAATTATAGTTGTTTGAAACATCAATAATCAACGTTGAAAATTTTCAATTTAATCAAAGCGACTTTTAAACTGTCTTCGCTTGGCGTTAGATGTGGACAATGCCAAGTGCCAACTATATTAGTGCCGCTTTCCCCATTTACTTTTTTTTTTTTTTTTTTTTTCTTTAAAGGGTTGCACATGTCTCCTAATTTGTAAGGTGACCCTAGTTTTATCAGTTTTTATTGTAGTTTACTGCAGAGAATCAAACTACATAACATGAAGAAATATCATACATTTTCTAATGAACTAACAAAATTTGAACTATATTTGTTTAATATGGTTGTGCCACAGTGACAATTTGTGAGAGCAACACCCGAATCTACCAAACAAACTCTAAGGTCAACCAAAATATTTGAGTGGCTCGTAGAAAACTTGGATTGTTTGTGACAAGATGCGGCTTTCTCTTTAGGGTTAGTGCTTTATTATTATTAATTTTGTAGACCAAGTGATATATATTGTGGCACGTGTAAAATCTGGACTTTTTTTTGGTAAAGGAAAAATGTATGTAAGAGTAATCTGGATAATTTGTGAACGTGCGTTACATGTAAAGCTATTGTACCACTCTATGCAAACGTGTGCATCCGGATCCTAGGTTTTGAGCCATACCACGTCTTGGTCGGATTACTTGATTATTTATAGAAATTTGGAAGAATTAAAATATATATGCATACATCCCAAGATATTATTTGTTTTGTAAATTGTTTATTCTTTGTGCATAAGTATTATATGTTTAATTCATCAGATATGTGTTAGTTGTGAACTGTTATAAGTCATACTTATATTTCATGACTTTTATTGAAGCTAGAAATTTACGGATGCATGGTTAATTAGTGAATTGTATCGTGTTAACACCGAAGCAAATTGTTGCAAAGTGTAAACTTCTATAATGCGATTTAAAAAAAAAATATATATATTAATTAAATAAATAGAATAGCGATGAACATGTTTATCCTAGTTGTAAAGTGACTTTTTTTAGTATAATTAACTATTTTGGGAGAAGGGCGTTAGGAAAAGGACTTGTTCCTAACTTCTCTTTACAAATTGATTTTCTTCTTTTTTTTAGCTTTTTGTAGTGTGCAATTTTTGTTTACGCACTTGACTCTTATGTCCTCTTCCTCTTCATTGGTGCCCTTGTGCTCATCCGAAAGCGTATCTGATTAAGATAATCATACGTGTCGTTGAATGAGAAAAGTGTATTCTTTTTCAACATATTTTCATTAGAAGAATTTGGTTACAAAGAATCAAATCATCTCAAGGTTAGCTTATATTTCCACAAGCTGAATATAAAATATGGTGTCGTTGCTGTAAGAAACAGTTTTTTTATACCATTGATTTGATATTGTAAAACGAATTATACTCCTTATGAATTCTAGGATATAAATCACGCATGCATATTACGGTATGAAATCTCACAAATATGATATAACATTCGTACTTACGAATTTTTTTAATGTTCTTTAAAGGACGCGCCAATTAATTACGTTTATTATACATATAAACAAAATATCTTATGAAAGAAAACACTTCCTCTTACAATTGAGAAAAACATAATCATTAACTTTATATATATAGATTGGTGATGTCAGTGTAATTATTTGCTAAGATAACCTTGTACTTGTACATCAGAAACATATGACGCTATCTGGTTCTGGTTCTGGTTCTGGTTTATAAATACTGTATTCTTGATATTAACATTTGTATAGCTGACCTTGATCCTACTATGCTAAATCGTTTGGTCTCTTATACTTGGGAGTATCCACTTTCTCCTATCTCTCTCCTAGCGTTCTATTTTGGCTATATCAATTTTACCGTTTAATTATGGTAAAAGTTTGCTTGTCTATTCCAGTTTATAGCTCTTATGTTCAAGAGCTTCTATGTTGTCAATTGTTGATGTAAAACGTTTATTTCTTCTTTCGTTTTTTGGAATATATTTTAACATTAAAACCAAAAAAAAATAAAAAAAATTTTAATCCTTTCTACCGTACCTAGATCTTTAGCCATATATTTTCCCGCGAGAAAATCGATCCTAGCTATATCAAATATGAGATTTGTTCTGGGCTAACTCAGATCAGATTAAAATACATGTCATTCATAAAACAAAATTTATTTAAGATACATATTTATCAATATTTCCAAAATGCAAGGAACAGTAGAATATAAAATGCAGCAACAACTATTCACTATTCAGCAGCAGCCATGCTTTTGCTTTACATTACATTACAATACAAATATGAGTGTATGTGTACATCTATAGTTCTAAGTGCATAAAATAATAAGAGTGCGGCAGATTGTGAAGGAAGTGGAGAAACTATTGTGACAACAGATTCCATTAGCACAATGATTTATACAAAGTGGAACCCTCTTATTTTTTTTTTACATTTTAATATGACCACTTTTTTCTTATTGTGCCATTTTCAATGGACACAAACTCTGTTTATTTTTTTAATTTACTTTGGTGTTAAAGCTCTTTACTCACCACTTGGTCTTTGTGGACCGTCAATATTGCTTCACTACCAAAAACAATATTCTAAATTGTTCAATTATACCTCTTAACAGAAAAATTTCATGATTTTCAAATATTTGTAAAGTATGTTTCTGCACTTTCTCTATTACTACTTTTAGACATGAAATCTTGGTTTCATTACTCTAATATTTCACACAAATACTGAATTCTAATAACGTTATTGGATCTGCATATATCATATAAATTGTGTATTTACCGTAGAACTACGGCTAATTAGTTAAAAAAAAAAAAAATACGACTAATTAATTAGTTAAATATGATATCGTAAATAAGAAATTCAATAAGCACACTATCTTCCGATAATTGGAGACACATACATCTGCCTAGTGTATATTAAGCACTAAAGTATGTACTCAGTCTCGGTAATCCAACTCGTGTTTTAGATAGCCATCCAGGATATAAAAGTTTCCAAATTCACGAATACAATTACTAGATGGAGAGACAAGACTAGTTCACCTATTAGTTGCCCCAACCTTAAAAGATTAATATGGAATCAAAAGCCCAAAACTTTTTGGTTAGAAATAAGAAAAGAAGCACTAAATGTAAGTGATGAAAGAAAAACACTAGAGGTTGATTAACTGGATTGGATATAATTAAACAATTAAACTAAAATTTTGCTAATTGAACTTTCAGGTATTCTTATCAAATGTGGAGTTCTTTGATGAACATAACCTTTTTATATTCCAAATTTCCAATATATCCTAAATTGTTAATGTGAAATAATTAAAGAACATTTTATCCAAAAAAAAAATTAAAGAACATTGAGAAAATGGATGATGCATCATAAGAAACTAAGGCAATAAAAGATTCAATTTCTGTATAATCTGATTTACAATTACATTGTTCGTTTGATATATACATCAAAAGATTGATTTTGATGAATCCTTAAGTAACCAACAGATTCTTCTTAAGCTAGCATTGGTGAAGTAACTTTTTCGGTAACTCCTTGAACTCGACTCTTTGTATCTTCCTCTCTTTCTGGGGGCCGTCAACCTCACGACTGGACTCACTTTCAAAACATTTCTAGGCAACTCCGTTGATCAAGACAATACCAGTGAAGGAAAAATAGATTGGAGTTCGTTTCTTCTTCAGAATATGATTTTGACCGTAATTGATAATGTTATGTTGTGGTCATGGTGTCTTCCCATTTTTGAGTCTAGTACTACAGAGTAGAGAGTGACGCAAAAGTTAGGCTATTTATAGATGAAGATGAAAAATAATTTGCAAGAAGAAGAATTCACATGAACCACAAAGTTGGGTCTTTCGCAGTCTAGAACATGCTTACGTTTCCACTTTGATTTCGCAGCAATCTTTTCTCTTACTATTGAGAAACTAACTTGATCTGTAGAAGTGAAGCAATCAACTTCATTGAACCAAGACAAGCAAATAGATTGCTAACTGGAACATGCTCTCTTATAATGACACATCCTTCATTAAAATGTTTAATTTCAAAAAGACAAATTTTAGATCATAATGCTAAAGAAAATTAATATACAATTTAAATGGCATGTGATTTGGGAGTTTTGCAGCAGAATAAGGTGTTAAACCTTCTTTCTTGGATTTATTTACAGGAAGCTTTATTTGCTTGGGTTTCCACATATACATTAAATTAACCGGCTGTAATGTATATGGGCATATATGACATTTTTCTTCCACAATAGCTTAAAATAACAAAGTGAATGTCAGATTATAGCGGTGTAGTTTCAGAATAGGTGAAAGCTAATAAGTTGATAACCTCTCGAGACTTTCCTTTCCATTGTGCCATCCATCTCTATAAGAAAGATTATTATAATAAATAAAAAAAAAAAAAAAAAAAAAAAACACCATAATCCTACTTTGCTTCACTTTTTCCATCAATAAAGAATTAGTGAAATTCATCCTTCCTACTTAGCAAATAAATGGGTAAACAAGCTGAGCATTCTTAGATAACCAGTCTTCTCAAACCAACATTTTGGGAGAAAAAATGTTCATCCACCCAAGGCATGATAAAGAGATTAGATCTCATCAGATTGAAGGATTCAAATTTTTATGTAACAACCTTGCAGCGGATGAGCCATATGGGATGTATATTAGCTCATGCATCGGGATCAGGAAAAACATTTATGTTCATCAACTTTATGCACAGATTCATGGCTATGAATCCACATGTTAAACCATTGATTATACTACCAAAGAGGATCATAGAGTCATGGAGCAGAGAGTTTACTTTGTGGGCGGTCAAAACATACCCATGCTTGATTTCTACAGCGAGAAAACAGAATCACAGAATTAAGCAACAAATATAGGTTTTGAGACAACGAATTCAACAAAGAAGTATATTGTTTCTTGGATACCTACAGTTTGCGAGGATCATTTGCGATGATAAGGACATAGAGGTGGCTTCCGAAAACTGTAAGTGGATACTTCTTAAGAAGCCAACATTTCTCATCCTTGACGAGGATCAAGGAATAAGGAGACAACTGCTTATTTCGCTTGCACGTGTCAAGACACCTTATTCCTTGATCTATGACCCTCGTCAAGGATAAACAATGCTGGATTCTCATGAAGTATCCACATACAGTCTTCGGAAACCACCTCTATGTCATTATCATCGTAGACGATACTCACAAAATGTTGGTATCAAATAAACAAAATTATCCTTTGTTCAATACATTATCTCAAAACTTCCATTTGCTGCTTCCGTGATTTTGCTTTCACGCTGTAGAAATCAAGAAGGGAATGTTCTCGACCGCCCACAAAGTAACCTATGTCTTCCATGACTCTATGATCTCATTTTATAGTTAATCAACAATTTAGCATGTGGATCTCTCCATAAAGCTGATGAGCATAAATGTTTTTCTTTATCCTGGTGCATGACCTAACATGCATCCACATGGCTCATCTGATGCAAGGTTGTTGCATAAAATTTTGAATCCTTCAAAATCTGGTGAGGCCTCAAAATCTTGGGTGGATGAATATTTTTTTCTTCCAAAATGTTTGTCTGAGAAGACAGTTATTTAAGAATGACCTACTTGTTTACACATTTCCTCATCAACAAAGACCACTAGGAAACTACATCGGATTAGTGAAATTATGTGATGTAGGCAGGAAACAAATTAATATAGGCATGAAATAATTTCATCTATTGTGTTTTATTGTTTGCAATGGATAAAAAATGCTAACATTCTACATATAGATTAATTCAAAACAGCGTAAGTAAGAGTGTCAAAGTGGGTTAATCCGTCCAGTTTAACTCGTCCCACGGTGGATTAAATTTAGTCATGGTTATTAACGGGTTGGTCTGCTAAGATCTGTGGGTTCCAAACTAATAACTCTAACACACCCGCATCATAATCGCAAGTTTTCAAAATTGATGTAACAAAAATAAAATCTTTGCAAAAAATTTCATAGTTTTACTATAATAATTATATTATGAATATAAATAATTTTTCATAGAACATATATTATTATAACAATATAAGACACCCTTATTTTGTTAAAGCTTGAATAACTATAGCTTAACCAGTGGAGCAAAAAACTTACCTTGAAATGGTCCATGTTTATAAGTTGGAAGTATAAAAATGAAGTTCATATTCATCAACCTGCAATTATTTTGCCAAACATAAAAAATATTATTAGATACAATAACACATTCAGTACCTAATCCTTTGTAATCGATTGAAAAATTGAATCTATCATGCAAGAGGTGAACACAATCATATTATTGGATACATAAATTATTTTCAAATTCAACACAAAGTTTCAGAGACATCAAAATTTGCAATTTGAGATCAAATCACAACCCCTCCTATATAACTAACTGAAACTAATTAACAGAGTTTTATGATAAAATATATATGTACCTTTTCAAAGTTCAATAAAAAAGTTTTTTTTTTTTTTTTTTTTTTTTGTTAACAGTTTTTCATTTTTCTTTCTCTTGATTTTAAAAGATACAAACCTAGAATTGAAACCTACTCAAATGGGCATGGTTAAGAGCTCAAAACCGGGAGAAATGGTAACAAAAACTGGAAGTAAACTAGTGGCGAAAAAACTAATCGGAAACGAAGCGAGAAAAGAAAAGAGATACATCCAGCGATTCTCCCGCCGTGAGCCCACTCACCACCGCACAACCCTCACGGCTTCAGATCCGCTGCACCTCCGCCCCGCCGTACTGAGCAGAACCATGTCACCACTAGATCTCCATGAAGAAAACTTCTAATGTTGAAATCCCGTCCTCACAGATCCGGTGCACCAGCCGCTCCTTCAAGAAACCACCACAAAGCCACCTTTCATCACCACCATAGAGCCTTGATTGACCGCTAGATCTCACCGGAGAGAAGCTCCAGTACAAGGATAAAACCAGCGTCGGAGAGATAAAACAGAATAAATCTAACTTGTGATGGTTAGGTTTTTTTTTAGAGAGAAAGGATGCTGCAACGAGTGGGCTTTTTTCATAATGTAGCTGCTTAATTCAACAACAACAAAAAAAAAAAAAGTATAACAAACTGAAATTAATAACTAGAGATTCATGGGCACAATTTACCTTAGATGTATGAATCATCCATTGGAATAGCCTTGAATTAGATAAAATTCTTTCATAGGAATCCAAGCAATTAAACCGATCGATAGTTGCAACTTAGGATACTCGCTAATTTTGAAATATATTTGAAAATTCATTAGATTGAATGATTTTGAAAGAAAAAAAAATGAAAAATGATCATTTGGAATATTGTTGATTTATCATTACAATCAATGAGAATCTGATAGATTGAGATTTCGATGAGTGATAGATTTGAAGAGGAAGACTTGGTTTTTTTTTCCAGATCGGTTTTTGACTATTCTGCTTACTATAAATTTGTTTCTTTTGTAAATTTGTTACTATAAACTGTTTTTTTTTGTCTAGAATGTTTTTACTATTCCGTTTACTATAGATTTGTTTCTTTTGTAAATTTGTTACTATAAACTGTTTTTTTTTTGTCTAGAATTTGTTTACTATTCTGTTTACTATAGATTTGTTTCTTTTGTAAATTTGTTACTATAAATTGTTTTTTTTTTCTAGATCGGTTTTTTACTATTCCGCTTACTATATATTTGTTTTTTTTATATTTGAACTTTTCCGTTTACTTCCTCTTTCCTATTTTATAAGATTTAAAACCTATAAGTGCACCTATTAAGAACTTTTTTTTAAAAGAAATTATTATTTAGTATTTGATTTAAAAAATTTAATCAATAAAAAAAAAGAGAACTAAAGAATATAAATAGTCACACAATAATATAAATTGAAAATTTGCACAGAAACTGACAAAACATCTTATAAAATAGAACAAAAAAAATCTTAAAGTCTTATAAAATGAAGCAGACGGAATATTATTTAGATTTCAATTGTTTTTTACCTTTATATACATCTGTCTTATTTGTTTTTTTTATTAAGTTTTGTTCGAAGAAACAAATTTTATTTGCTGATATAATCATTCTAAACATTAATATCATTCTATATACACTGTAATACAATATTTTAAAATGTTAAAAGCTAATAAACCTAATGTCAATATTAGCTTATCTTACCATCTCTACAAATATATATAGGATTACATATATTCCACTTTCTAATAATACAACATTTTAAAAAACTTCAAGTATAGTTCGAATATTAAGTTCTCTACTTCTCTTACATCCTCTACAAATATATTTACTCCATTAGTATATAACTGATTATTATTACAAAACTTAAAAATATTAATTCATTAATCCCATAATGCAAATCATATAATAACTATATTGAAACAGTTCTATAAATTATAAATATATACAACTTCTTAAACAAGATAAAATCAAAATTTACAAAGACATAGATCGCAGGTAAATTAATCCTAGTTTCTGTATAATCTGATTTACAATTCCAGTATTCGTTTGTAGTGCATATATATACATCAAAAGATTGATTGCATGAACATCGGCCTCATCACACTAAATCTTGTTCCTCTTCCTGGTTCATGTCCTTTGACAAATCTGGTAAAAAAGACCTTTGATTGAAAATATGAACACAGATATGCTCATCGTTGTTTTGTTGTTAAAATATATTTTCCTCTGTTTCAAAGTTGGATAACAAAGCAAAGATGAGCATATCTGAGTTCATAATTTATAACCAAAACTTGAATGAACTTTGATTTATTACGTTTGTTTTGTTTCGTTACAATAAAATTGGTTTCCGTTCAATTTGGGTTTTGGTGTTTTTTAGAAATGAAAATTAACAAAATACATCGGTATGTAAACAAATTCGGGTTTGCTTTCAGTTTAAAATTTTCCGTTTGAAAAAAAAAAAAAAAAAAAATTCCGTTTGGTTCGATAAATTTTTCTAGTTTACACTCCTAGTCCAAACTCCAAACTCTCTGAAAAATCTGGAAATTTTTTTGTGTGTTGTTTATGCATATATATTAACTTAGCTTGATATCAATTAGTATATTATGTATAAATGAGTATTTTTATATGTATAAAAAAAAATATATCTTGTAGAATCATATCGAGAAAAGTTCACGAAGTGATGAACGCAAATTAAGAAGATACATGACATATGATCTTGTATTTTATAAAATAATCAGATACGGACACACAAGTGACAGAAACATTGACACAAAAAAAAAAGATCAATTAATCAAATAGAAAGATACATTATCTCTTTGAAGAAGGCTTTCTCATCATCCCTCCTTTGTCTCTCCATCCTTGTGTTTCCCCTTCTTTGGCTTGACGAAACAGAAGCACGAACAACAAGGCAGCTGAAACAAGAACTTCATCTTGATTTGGAATTGGATCGACAATACATTGATGATATCTGCCTTTTAATTATATTTTGATGTTATTATATATTATCTAATTTTCAACTTTAGTTTTCTTCGGGTTTCCTTTATTCGTTTCTGCTTTTTGGATGCTTTCCAACTAAGTTGATTCCCCCTTGATAAGAAGATGCCTCGCGGCTCACACCCACTTGTTTGGTGCAGAATCATAATACTATAAGATGATCATTCACAAAAACGAACCGAATCAAGATTAGGCTCAGAATTATAAACCAAACCGGAACTAGAATAATTTTGATAATAATAACCGAATGTGTTTTTAGATAAAACTGAAATCAAATCAAATCATCTAATTATGGTTCGGCTCGGTTTGATTTTTTCAAGTAAAATTATTTTGATCACCCCAATCATGCCAAAAAAAAAAAAAAAAAAAACAAAATTAATTTTATATTTTATATTGTAATTAGGTTAGAGTTTCCACTTTCCATGGTTTCAGTTTTTATCATAAAAGTAATTGAAATATACCACCAAAAAAAAATGTGTTAGAAGTTTGAACAACTAATTGGAGATTGATTGTACGAACTTAAATGTGTAAAAAAAGACACAGCATGCATCATGCAGGAAATAACCCTCAATTAGCCCTTGGGCTTACAAGCTAATTCGAACATTTCCTTACAAAATTGGATTCCCGATCAAAGAGGAGTGCCACATATAAAATTAACAAATTTAAACTAAGAAATTAACGACGTGAATCAACAAAAACAAAATTATATCCTAAAAAAAGGGCCAATACTTAAAAAACAAAATTAACAGCCACAAAAATTAAAAAACCAAAACTTACACTCTGTCTAACCCTTTTTTATCCCCAACAAAAGCATCCCTCATTTGTTCTTCTGCAATATCACTTCTATTTTTCCCTCCTTTCACAAGGAAGGGCGTAGAAGAATCCACCATAATAGTTCTAAAAAAAATTAAAAAAAAAAATCATTTAAACCTCATCATCAAACAAAAACAAAGAAAACCAAATGGGTATCAAGTTCTTGTTGATCCTTGGTCTCTTGACCCTTGCCGTAGTCGCCGAATCAGCCAACGCAACATGGAGCCTCACTAAGTCTTGTGTCAATGGCCAAGGTTGCATTGGAGAGGATAATGAGCTTGAGTCCTTAATGGATTCTGAGACCAACAGGCGTCAACTAGCTGCAAGGCGCAACTACATCAGTTACGGTGCCCTCAGGAAGAACAATGTTCCGTGCAGCCGACGTGGCAGGTCTTACTACGATTGCAAGAAGAGGAAGAGGGCTAACCCTTACAGACGTGGCTGCAGCGTCATCACGCATTGCTACAGGCAAACTAAGTAATTTGAAGATCGCATATATACAAACAATATGATTAAAGAATCGAGAGGCAAAAGAATGCAAAAAAAAAAAAAATATAAAAAAAAAATACAACGTACCAGTTTCTTCTACGTACGGTTCTTGACTCTTTTTTTTTTTTTCTTTCTAAATCTTGATATTGCACTTTTTTCCTCTTAATTATCTTTAATTTTTCTTTTTTTCCCTTTCATTTATAATCATGATGCATATACGCCCATTCCATCTGTTGTTGTTCTTTTATATTTCTGAAGAAATTGTTGTGTTTCCTTTATGTTTATAATTAAGTGATGTTTATATGCCTTGTGTTATATGTTTTTTTTACTTTTTTTTGGTATACCCTTCTGTTATATATATGTTAAATATTAAACAATTGCATGTATAAACCTGGAATGAAATGGACGATTTTACTCTTTCATTTCCCTGCCACATGTATTCTTCGTATCAACTTGAGTTGTTCATAACTTGTAAAAGTGACACGATGCAACTATTGATGACACTTTCATTGTATTTCAAATTAAACATACGTCAAAAATTATATTTATACGACCGTTAATATCATAATCCGATATGACCAATTGTTTTTTATTATGTCATCAACAAATGTGTGCAAATAATATCCTACTTTTATAAAAGAAATTTCTTCTGAGTTTCGATAGATAAATCAAATATGTATAATTAAAACTATCCAGCAGGGTTTACCATGTATATATATCTGCTGTGGAGTAGTAATTCGGTTATTGTTTCGGTTCTTAACGATGAAGGTAATTCATGAGATGTCACAGGTCATATTATTGATTATTGAAATACAAAAGATAGTCTAGCTCGAGTCAGATTATATTATGAAATGATTGATGTTTTCATTTAAATTAAACATTTTTTAAGCAGATGATGAAAATTAGGCAAAAGTATCAATTTGTGGGAAGCTAAGATATCAACCACATGAGCAAACTTGAATGCTTATCTTAAGTTATGTACCGATGAATTTATAAGTCCATTAAGTTTTGTTTGGTATGCAATTTTCTTTGTGATCTAAAGAACAATTGATATATATTCGTTAACCGGGCCACCAAATGTGGCTTCGTGAAGTACATCGATTGGAAGATGTTCAATAGCATTCGAAAAATTATGGCAAAAATATTTTCACCATGTTACATATCAAAACCATGATATTATATAATTATCCCACACATGTTATTTTTCATATTTTTCTTTATTGTGCAAAGACCCTAAAAAGATGCTCTTACATTTGCAAATTCATCTATTAACTTAATACTATATGATACTTTCGTTAATATAAAACACCATTTATAAATTTTTTAATAATTAACACTTAATTAATAAATACATATGATTGCTTATTTGCCTCACATACAATTAACTGTAGAAACTCGACAAAAACAAATATTGGAAGTAATGCATATATATATAACAATCATAACACGTAATCCATGAAGGAACTTGGCATCTTTTAGCAACTCTTTTGTTTCGACACCTTTCCGAGACTCCTTTGTCCTCTCTCAATTTCTTCAATATCCCATTTCACAAATCCTTAAATTAATTAGCAAATGAAAATAGTGGACCAAAGTTTGTTATCTAAAACCAAACTGTTCTTCATATGCTAGAATGAAAATAAACCTTAGCACAACAAAACCGATCAAGAATGGAACAATCCAACAAAACCTGAACAAGACTATAAAACAATGATAAGAACGAAGAGAAAACACAATAACAACATATATATTAGGCTGAACAAATCTTGAATGGAGATATGGTTTTAGTTAGCGAGTGTAGTCGCATTACAACAAACTTTTTCAAAATATAGTATTTCTCATATTTCACTAAGCATTACAAAAACTGTGTAAAACAAAACATCAGTTAAAACTAGGGTTCATGAGGTAAGGGCGGCGAGAGAGTCGGAGTAACCGGAAAGAGAGAGAGAAGCCGGGGCTCCGAATCCCTCGGAGTCGTCGGGTGTAAATAAAACCCTTTCTCTTTAATCGCTCTCTCTTCAGCATCGGAGCTAGGTTTCGGATCGCATTGTCCAAACCCGGGATCAGTCGGGCTCTGATTCAAAGACCCGGATCGATAAAACGGGTCAGGAACGAGAGGAGTGACAGGACTGAGAGTCAAAGACGGAAAATCCAAGATGCTGGGGGAGAAGATCTCGGGTAACCCGGAATGGATCGTCGGGTTGATCTTGAGATGCTTATTCATCATATTGCGACGTTCGTAGAGGCGAGAAGAAGAAAAAGAAGATTGCTTCTTGTTTGGGATGGCTTTGATTGGAGGGATTGAGTGGGAGAAAGAAGACCTCGGGGCGGGTTGGTGGGTCGGGTTATGATAATTGGGTTTCTTGGAGTGTCCCGTGAGCATCTGGACGACTTGCTTGAAGGAGTTAGTATCGGTGTGGATTAAAGTAGTCGGATACATTTTGGTTGGGTTAACGGGTCGGGTAGGAGTTGTGGGAGGTCTGTTGCTCCCGGTGCTGCTTGGTGAAGAAAGCAACTTCTGTGCCTTGTCTCTGTATCTTGGTGAGTTCTCCATTGAAGCACGTTTTAGAGTAGTAAGAGAGGTTGAAGAGACAGATTTATGTTTTTAAAAACAATTAAAACTCTAGTTTATATAATACTAATTGTTAATGAGTTATATTTATATAAATGGTAAACTATTTAATATATATTAAATTAAAATCAAAATTTGATAAAGCATGGATTTTTTGATAAAATTGTCTTTTATTAGTTTTTAGTTGTAATTTTACGTAAAAAGAAAAATTTTATTTGCTGACGGAAAAGAGAAAAAATAAAGTAAAATTTGTTTACTTTATTTGTTTGATTTGGTGAGAAAAAAATAGTCAAGTGGAGCCTATTTGATCCTATGTTGGTATATATGACATTGCTTTTACAGAGTTGATATGCACGCGACGCCGTCAATATTAGGAACTGACAACGTTGATTGGTGAGTGTACCTGCTGACTTTTTCTATATCCCTCGTGATTTCACAGTTGTCATTATTACCTTTTCAATGGAAATTTACAAATGAATCTAACGATAGATATGATATGATTGTTATTTCTAGTCAACACATTAAATACACATAAATCTTATTTTGACTATAGAATCTTGCTGTGTGGATAAGAGTAAGACTTTACAGATATTTTAATACTCTTTCCATAAATAGACTAACAGATGATAGCGGTGAGTTATTTACTTGTTAAGCTGTGTTTTTTTACCTACTGATACAAGGCCGACTCATCTGTTTGGGCTTTAGCTTATGGACATGGGCTTAGCTTTTACTTGACCGTCTGAGAATTCGAGCTCCAAGACTTGTGTGAAATTTAGGAGCGGCGATCATCTCCTATCTTGTCACGTTTTGATCTCGTTTCCAAAGTCTTGTTCTAGTTTGGGACCTTTGGGTTCGGAGTTTTACTTTTACCTTTTGCTTTGGGATGGTTCTAACTTCTAAAGCTACCACTTTTGGTTGCCTGAGCTCCTTCTCGAGGCTGGTTGTCATTTTTTATGGTATGGACTACGCTGGCCGTGTTTTATTCACATGGACTACCTGTTAAATCTCTTGTTGAGCATTCAGAAAGTTCAAAGAAAGCTCTGATATTTAAACAACTCACAAATGTAGTCAGGGCCGGCTCAACAATTTATATTTGGAGAATACGATCCAATATTTTCATGAAGATATCAACAACTTATACCAACGAAAAAAAAAAAAAAAAAAGTAAGCTTATACCCATCAAACATAATCCAAATTAGCTTTTTAATTTAAATACAAAAACGTGAAGAGTAGAAACAAACCAAACCCATTATCCAATATTGTTTTATTCCAGTATTTCTTGATAATCTAGAGAAGTTTTTAAGCATTCGCCAATAACATATATAAATAAATAAAAAAAAGCCAAACAACAATTATTGTTTTATGATGATAATCAGAGATTTTTAGGTCTAGCATCAAGGTACTCTCTAGAATATGACTTTGCATTACGCAATAACCAAAGATCAATTATTATTTTTATTATTATTAGCCTGAAACCAAGGCGATGATGACCACTACACTACCATTACATAGTTCACACATCAAATTTTAACAGATAGACATTTCATAATGCAACTTCCATCAAGCACAAGATCATACCACATAACATCTCCCCAAATCTCTCCATCTTCACGCCTTTCCACCGCGATCTCTGCACACCAAATCTCAGTTCTCTCAGTGAAGAGTACTACCTTCTGCAAAAACACAGCTAAATTCCCACCGTAGCTCTCTGTATATGACCATGAACCATCCTCAAGTTGTCCTAACTCCACACCCCTTACTGTTCCCCAGACCCTCTTCTTCAAATCATACGCTCTCAAACAATTCTTACGAACATCATAGTAGTACAATACATTGTCTAAAACACAGGCATTAGACCATTCCTTAGAATGCAAGATCCGGTCGGTCCGACATTTACCTTCCTTTGGCTCAAACACATAGCTGTTCGGATAACTCCTCATGTAAATCTTACCTGCCATCTCCACACTACTAAGCCACTTCTGGTCCACCTTCCAGTCTGGCCTCAGGCTACTTCTAACCTCCCACGTCTGAGCTTCGGTATCAAACACCATGATCATTTGAGATGACGATTTCAGCTCCGAAGACTGAGTATCAGAGCCTCCTATTAGGTGAATTTTACCATCTATATGTCCGGAGACTGAACCAGCGACCGCGTTTGGCATTTCAGTGAGAGGTTGAACAGTGTGAGATACACAATCGATGCGTGACACACTCTGTGAGATCACACCCCACTGATGAAATCCACCCATGACATAGATAGTGGAGCCTACCACCACATAGCTTCCATGTAAAGGCATCGGAGACAGTGAAGTGATAGGGACTAACCAATGGTTGTTGTTGGGTTTCCGAGAAAGGGTATACCAATGGATATTAGAGGTTTGGTTCTTTGAGATGGCAACATAGAGACAGTGTTCGTCGTAGCCTAGAAGGGAACGTATCTTGTATAGTTCCGGCGACGTAACGATAGATCGGAGCTGCTTAGAAACGAGGGAGAGAATGGGATAGTAAGATCTCGGTACACGCGCTATGCAGTACATGAGGATTTCATCGGGAAGTGACGTCATCAGTGATGGCGGCTCCGATGACTGATCCTTCTTTTCCGCAACGTTGGAAGACATCTCTCCTATTTTAAACTCAACTCGAGAAGAAACACATATGGGCAAGGATTGGTTCATTGGTTCATAAGATAAAAATAAGGGTTTAAGGATTTTTTTGTTTTTTGTTTTTTGTCTTTGGAAGATAAAATATACCCAATGATTGACAAATATATATAGTGATTGACAGTGATAGAATTGGATGCAGATATAAGGAAACAAATCCAGTGAGATGTTAATAGTTTGGAAAGAAATTATGGGTTGATTTGTTATTGGTTGATTCTGGAAGATTGCAAAAGTGTAATTCAAATTACCAATACTGTAGATATATTTTGAATTGCACAAGCCAATCATATGTGATTCTTAATTGAAAGTTATAGCAAATAATGTGGTATATCTTTTTTTACTAAATATAACAAATCTCTTTATCTCTCACCCACAAACCAAACGGTGACTCGTGGTTCTCATTTGAGGAAGAATTGTTATGTAAATCCACGCCACGTATTGTCGTTATCCTCAAATCTTTTTATCACTCACAAACCAAACGGTGGTGGACTCGTGGTTCTCATTTGAGAAAAAAGTTGCTCTGTAGGGTCCACATTCATTTATACCGTTGATTTGTGTTATGTTTTAGGCCCATTAAAAATTAAATCCGGATAAATGGGTTATTGGGCGACTATATTCATTTTAAAAAGATTAGTCGGATGGTAAAAAGTTAGAGTCCTTATTATCGAAAAATAAATAAATATATATAAATAATAATAACAAAGTTACAAAGCTGACAGTTGTAAGTCGAAATCACAAATAACTTTTGATATATATATAGCAAGTTATTTAGTATCTCCAAGAGGTTTTTTTTTTTTTTTTTTTTTTTTTTTTGTTAAACCGCGGGAGTTCCGGACCTTTGGCCCGTAATCTCCCGGTGCCCGGAGCCAGCCTTTAGGATCTCCAAGAGGTTTCGTAAAAAGAAACCAATGTACAATTAAGAAAGAAAAATCATTGTACATATACTAGTTGCTCATTATCACTGATTCTAGTTAATGGAAAAGTTTAATTCTGAGTTAAGAAAACAAAAAGGAAATCTTCGATAAAAAAAAGTGGGAGGACCTTAATGGACCGACTCTGTACCTCCAAACTCCTATAATGTATCGTTCAAATAATAGATTGCCACATTACATTTTGACCTTGATGAGCTTTGTAACGACTGCAAAATGGCTCCTGAAATTTACCTTTACAACTCCTAACTAATTGATTCCATCTCTAACAGATACTGAACCGAGCCTAATAGGCCGATCATATATTAACAATTGTGTTCATTTCGTTTGGTAGATTGATTTGTCATCATTCATCAACATCCACAAAAGATATCCAAACTCTTAAAAAAAGAAAAAAGAAAAAGAACATAGGCTAATATGTAAACGTCACCGTTTTCTTATTAAAGAAGCAATTTAAAAGACACTTAAAACAAAAGCCCATATGAAGAAACCCCAGCTAATAGCCTAATACATTCCACATAACCAAAGTTTAACTAACCATTCTTAAAACCATCTCATTTGGGGCAGGCAGGTTCGAATGCAAATGGACCAACATTGAAAAGACCGTACTTGAGCTTGTTGATGATGACCGAGGAACTTCCCGGTTTCAAGACCGGCTTTTGTTGGATAATTCCAAGACTTGGAGACAAAGTAATCTCCTTCTAGAAGAAGCTAGAAGAGATAGAAAATAGGAAATACAAATAAGGTCTAATTAGGATAAGTTTTGTAAGATTTCCTTTTCTATATAGAATTAGGGGTAGCTAAGATCTATATAAATAAGAGGCTATGGAGAGGTGTTCCATAAGACCTTGAGAGAGAGATTTAGTTTTGAGAAGTTTCTAAATCAATAAGAAAAGTTGTTCTTTAAATCTTTCAAGTTCATAGTTTTTGATTTGAATTGGTATCAGAGCTTGTGTAGAAGACTCGATCAAGAAGACGGTGGTTGAAGGAACTACGTCACCAAGGATGGGAGACAACAATCCACCACCACGAGCCAAGGACCTTGGATCTCCATCGATCCATTGTCCGATGCTAACATCGACAAACTACACAGTTTGGGCGATGCGTATGAAGGTCATGCTTCGAGGTAGCGAAGTGTGGGACACAATAGAACCAGGTTCCGCCGACGTAAAGAAGAACGATGTGGCAACCGCTCTATTGTTCCAGTCTATCCCTGAGACGTTGATTTTGCAAATCGGAGAGCAAAATTCAGCGAAACATCTATGGGAAGCCATCAAGTCTCGTCACCAGGGAGCAGACCGGGTGAAAGAAGCAAGACTCCAAACCCTAAAAGCAGAACTAGATCGGTTAACGATGGGAGATTCTGAGTCGGTGGATGAGTATGCAGGGAAGATGTCAGGACTCGCAGCTCAATCGGCTTCTCTAGGAGAAACGCTCGATGAAACAAAACTGGTGAAGAAGTTTTTATCAGGACTTCCAAGAGAGAAGTTTATTCACATTGTAGCATCCCTTGAGCAAGTCCTTGATTTAAACACAACAGGTTTTGAAGATATAGTAGGAAGAATAAAAGCTTATGAAGAGCGAGTTGGGAAGGAGACCCGGAATGAGGATCAAGGAAAACTTATGTTTTCAAATTCCAATAACCGTGGTGGCTATGGTGGATTCCGAGGAGGAACCAGAGGCAGAGGCGGTACTGGAAGAGGAAGCTTCGGTAGAGGCAGAGGACGAGGAAGATATCACGATCAAAACCAAGGAGGAGAAACCTCAGAGAAAGACCAAAAGAAGAAAGATCTTTCCAAAATAATATGTTGGAGATGTGATAAGCCGGGTCACTATGCATCAAAGTGTCCCAATAAGCCGATGCAACATCAAGAAACGAACCTAACAGAGACTCAAGAAGCTGAAGCTCTTTATGTTCATGAAGTGGTGTTTTTAAACGAAGACAAGGTGTTTCCTAATAACTACGATACCAACAATGCAAGTGTTTGGTATCTCGACAACGGAGCTAGCAATCATATGACGGGAAACAAAGAGTTTTTCTCAAGCTTAGATGAAAATATCAAGGGGCGAGTGAAGTTTGGTGATGGTTCGTATGTAAACATTGTCGGGAGAGGATCCATAGTCTTTGTGAGCAAGACGGGTGAGAAAAGAGCTCTCAAAGAAATTTATTACATACCGGATCTAAAACACAACATCATAAGCCTTGGACAAGCAACGGAGAATGGATGTGAAGTGAACATGAAGGGAAACACTTTGACATTAAGTGATCCGTACGGTAGACTACTCGTACAAGTGGTACGGTCGGCAAACCGCCTCTACAAAACACCGTTAGAGATAAGCTATCCGAAGTGTCTCTCCATTCAAGAAGACGAGGTTACATGGACTTGGCATGCTCGGCTAGGTCACATAAGTGTTGGTGTCATGAACAATATGGTGAGAAAAGATATGGTCGTAGGAATGCCACAAGTATTACGTGAGATGAACGTATGTGATGCATGTCTAGCCGGGAAACAAACGAGACACACGTTTCCAATCAAAGCCACTTACCGTGCGACACAAGTGTTAGAATTGGTTCACGGAGATTTGTGCGGACCAATATCACCACCAACACTAGCAAACAACCGGTACGTCTTCGTCTTGATAGATGACTTCTCGAGATATATGTGGACAATGTTGTTAAAGGAGAAGAGTGAAGCATTCGATCGGTTTAAAAGGTTTAAAGAGTTTGTTGAAAAACAAACCGGCATGGCTATTAAAACCTTTCGCACCGATAGAGGAGGAGAGTTTACTTCTACTGATTTCAATCGATTTTGCGAAGAGAATGGAGTCTCTAGGCACCTAACTGCACCTTATACGCCACAACAAAATGGTGTGGTTGAGAGAAGAAATCGAACATTAATGGAGATGACAAGAAGTTTGCTTAAAGCAATGAAGGTTCCGAATGATATGTGGGGAGAAGTCGTACGTCATTCAACTTATCTTATCAACCGAGTTCCCACAAAAGCTTTACAAGGTCAAACACCGTATGAGAGCTTATGGTCCAAGAAACCCAATATCGAACACTTAAGGGTTTTTGGATGTGTAGCTCATGTCAAGATCACGGGACCACATTTAAAGAAGTTAGATGATCGGTCAAGAAGCGTGATTAATCTCGGAACAGAACCGGGTTCCAAGGCATACCGTCTCTACGATCCACTTACAAGGAAGATAATGGTAAGTAGAGATGTGGTTTTTGACGAGAAAAAGGCTTGGGACTGGTCTCCTTCAAAAGAAACCGAGGAAGCACCAGGAATGTTCAAGCTTTCTCATGGCGGATTCATAGAAGATGGAGATGGATATGGGAATGATGAAAACAATAATTATCACGATCCAGATCAAGACCCTATGAACCAAGACGAGGAAGAAGAAGACAACGTTGATAATGGCGTGAATCATGGAGCTGAAAATCAACAAGTGACAACAAGATACGGTCGTACCATAAGACGACCAAGTTATCTTAATGACTATATTTTACTTGCAGATCAAGAAAGTGGAAGATTGCTGCTCACAATCGACGGAGAACCAGAAAACTTTCTTGAAGCCGAACACCAACGTGAGTGGATCGATGCAATGAAAGCTGAGTTGGATTCGATTGTAAGAAACGAGACGTGGGAGCTCGTAGATAGACCGGTTGGTGTTAAGCCCATAGGGCTGAAGTGGATTTACAAGATTAAAAGAAAAGCGGATGGAACGGTGAGTAAATTTAAGGCAAGACTTGTGGCGAAAGGCTATGTACAACAACAAGGGATAGATTTCGAAGAAGCTTTTGCTCCAGTAGCTAGGCTAGAAACTATACGCCTTCTAATAGCTCTCGCAGCAACAAGTGGGTGGGAAATACATCATCTAGACGTCAAGACCGCTTTCTTAAATGGTGATCTAAAGGAGTTAGTTTACGTGACGCAACCTGAAGGTTACGAAAAGAAGGGGAAAGAAGATCAAGTGTATAGACTCCGTAAGGCTTTGTATGGCTTACGTCAAGCCCCTAGAGCATGGAATACAAAACTTGATCAAGTTCTAAAGGAGATGAGCTTTAAGAGGTGTGTGAAAGAACCGTCGGCATATCTCAAGAAAGCCGGAAGAGAATTCTTGATAGTGGCAATCTATGTTGATGATTTGTTCGTAACGGGAACTTCACGTAAGGTTATTGAACAATTCAAGAAAGATATGTCAAGAAAATTTGAGATGTCAGATTTGGGCAAATTAACATATTATCTCGGTATCGAAGTGATTCAAGGAGCTGATGGGATCATGATTAAACAAGAAGGTTACGCTCAAGGAATTCTTATTGATAGCAAGATGGATTCGTGTAACTTGACTCATGTGCCGATGGAGTCAAATTTGAAACTCTCGAAAGCGGAACACGAACCCGAAATCGATGCTACAGCTTATAGAAGAGCCATAGGATGTCTGAGGTATCTTCTTCACACAAGACCAGACTTGGCATTCGCAGTTGGAGTTCTAAGCCGATACATGCAAAGCCCGAGAGAGTCGCACGGACAAGCTCTCAAACACGTGTTAAGGTATGTAAAAGGAACAACTAACTTAGGCTTGCATTTCAAGAGGGACGGGTCAAAGAGAGTCATCGGATATAGTGATAGTAGTCACAATATCGATGTTGATGACGGTAGAAGTACGTCGGGTCACATCTTCTACCTCGGCTCATCACCAATCACATGGACCTCACAAAAGCAACCCACCGTCGCGTTATCCTCATGTGAAGCTGAGTTTATGGCAGCGACAGAAGCCGCGAAGCAAGCTATATGGCTTAAGGAGTTGATAAAAGAGATTCTTTGTATTGACGAGAAGGTCATACTAAAGATCGACAACAAGTCGGCCATAGCTTTAACCAAGAATCCGGTGTTTCATGGGAGGAGTAAGCACATACTCTCAAAGTACCACTTCATCCGAGAATGCGTGGAGAACGAGCAGATTGAAGTGGAGCATGTACCCGGCGTGGAGCAGAAGGCGGACATTCTCACTAAGCCGTTGGCGAGAATAAAGTTTAAAGAGATGAGGACTTTAATCGGAATCGAAGAGAACAAGCTTCCCGGAGTTCAAGTTGGAATTAAGGGGGAGAATGTTGGATAATTCCAAGACTTGGAGACAAAGTAATCTCCTTCTAGAAGAAGCTAGAAGAGATAGAAAATAGGAAATACAAATAAGGTCTAATTAGGATAAGTTTTGTAAGATTTCCTTTTCTATATAGAATTAGGGGTAGCTAAGATCTATATAAATAAGAGGCTATGGAGAGGTGTTCCATAAGACCTTGAGAGAGAGATTTAGTTTTGAGAAGTTTCTAAATCAATAAGAAAAGTTGTTCTTTAAATCTTTCAAGTTCATAGTTTTTGATTTGAGCTTTAGAATGGAGCCCTTATCTCCACCGTGGAGCTTTGACACTATGCTGCATTTAGCGTTCGGCGACTTCACGAGGTAAGCTCGGCAACCTTTGACACCATAGTTGGTCACCGTCTTAGGGGCTAAGAGCAAGAAGTATCCGTTCTTGTCCGTCTTTGTCTCCGATATCACATACTTCTTGTTCTTGCACAAAAGTCTCACCACCGCTTCTGTATCCCCAAATAACACAAACAATATAAAAAAGTACAAAAGAACTAATATTTGGGATCCTCACATGTGATTTTTTGGGATAAAATATATTGACTTTTTATATCATAAGGGTATATATAAATTAATACCTTTAACGGGTTTGGCGCCTAGGAGGGTGTCCTTGCCGGCGTACATGCAGGGTTTGCAGTAGACCAAACCCCGAACGGCCACAAGAGTCCTGTTGAACTTAGGAGGGTAAACCGGTGGGAACCCCGGAGGCTTGATCGGGGATTTAGCCGGTGGGAGAGTTGGTACCTTAATCGGAGCTTTGGCTGGTGGGAGAGTTGGTAGTTTGATTGGAGCTTTGGCCGGTGGAAGTGTTGGTAGTTTGATCGGAGCTTTGGCCGGTGGGATTGTTGGTAGTTTGACTGGAGGTATGGGAACGTGGCGGGGAAGGCTATGGTAAGGAGCTGGTGAAGGAGCTTCTGAAGTGAAAACAGAGGAAGTGAAGCAGCAAAGTGCTAAGAGAGTTAGCAAAACACTCTTACCAATGAATCCCATCTTTATTCTTTTGTTTGTGTTTGTGTGTGAGTTTGGGGTGATGTGAGTTGAGTGTATTTATAGGAAGATTTCAGGCTTCAGTTTTTATATAATTCTCTTAGTATGCGACTATAGATAATACAGTAGCACATGTGCACGTCTTGCGAGATCGATAGTCAAGAAGTTTCCGATGTCTCGTTAAAGATTTAGATTTAGATCGCCTAACAGGTTTTAATATTTTAAGCAAGAACTCGAGATTTGTAACTAGAAATTTTTCAAGTCTTGTACCCTTACGGTTCACATATATGGTGATCATTACTCATAAACTAGGTGTTTGAAGTTTGAACTACGTATTGCCTGACTATATTAATTAATATAACAAATTGATTCATAAAATTGATGTATGTTGATGTAAAACAATGCATCAAAGATCAGTTTAAAAGAATTCTCAGTCATATGTTGATGTTTTAAAACTTCATGATTTGTTATATAAAAATGTAATGATTTGAGAGTTTGGAGAGAATTTTGCTCCAGTCATACATGTATAATGATTTCTTATAAACTGTAAATTTTATGAGAGTTGATAAAAAAAAGAATGGACATAGTTTTGAAATTTATTGGACTGAAATGTATTAAAAAAATTACGCATGAACTTAAATAAACTTGATTGTTAAATTAGTGTTACTTTCAATGGAAATATCTGGGAAATAGTATTAAGGTAATGCATGAGTTATCCATTCACGCTCCATGTTTTGTGGTCCATAACATGTGTGCATGGCAACAAGATGCGCCTGGTGCGGCTTCAACACATTACACATTTAAAGTTCATTAATATTCACATTTCTTCTGTTTATTTGGTTTTCCAATTTATAGTACATGCAATCCATTAGATTTTAATGAAATTAGCAAAACGATGCCTATATAAACTATATACTAATTAGATTAGGATTTTTCTTTTTCTTTTTATACGATCAAGTTCATTTATCCGTTAAATAGTATCCACTGATTTCAATTTCGTACACCTAATCCCATATTAATAAAGATTCGGGTTTTGAGTTAAACCGATGCTTTCATTTGCATTTTTAGTATCATATTTTCATATGTGTACGCGCTTGGTTAACCAACAAATGATTTATGTGTACTCGTTTCTTGTAATTGTAGGTGGTTATGCCCTTGTGTTAAAAATCGACGCAATAGAAGTAACAGTAATTTTAGTTCATTTTTATAAATGTAATAATGATGTCAGCCATAATTTGAAAAAGAAAAAAAAAAATGAAAATACTGAAGAGTACGGTGATCACAGTGATCAGCTACGACGGCATACTCTATGTGTAATGTCAGCTATATAACTGAGTAGTCAAAGCACAAACGTAACAGAATTTCAAATTTCAAATTTCAAATTCAAATCACACGAGAGCGCTGATAATCATCGCCTGAGCTATTTATTTCGTCTCATCGTCACTCTCACTCTCTCAGTTTCGTCTGCAATGTCGTCAACCAGAAGAGTCACTAAGAGAGCTCGGCCAGAGCCGCCGAAATCGCTGAAGAAGCCAACACCGAACGCAAAACTCCAGGAAGATTCGGATCTCGATGTTTCTAGGTCCGTTTTCTCTCTTGTTTCTTCTCCGTTTTCTTCTGATTTTCGCTGAATTGTGACTCGCGATTGTGTTTCCGTGTGGATCGTGCAGCGATTTCAAAGGAATCATGTCGGCGTTGCATCAAATCAGAGAGAAAGCTCACGAGGATGGCCGGAAGAAGAAGGAAGAAAGCATCTCCAGGTGATATATCTCTCTCCGTTACATGTTTTCTCTCCGGTTATGGAATATTTTAGAAGAAACAGAGTTTGATATTACCGTAACCTTAGATTTCGTTTACTATGCAATTATCGAGAAATTCATGGCGATGCCGAGCATATGCATCGGAATCTTTGTTGGAGAATATTATGCTAGTTACGATCGTTTCTTCTACTTGTTAAAATTTGGTTCATGAAATCGTCTGGATCTTGTATCGCAAACCACATTTATCAACTAGTTGAAGCTCGATGATGCTTAGGTGTTCGATCATTTGTTCTAGCTTTTGATATCGGTTTATCTATTGTGCAAGTGGTTGTGCAATGCTTCTTGTATCGCTTAAACTAGAAAGCAAATGTTTGATTGATAGATATCAAGCTCGTTTATGAATTCAGAGATACAGAATGTTTAGATGTTCAGTCTTTTCTTCCTCAATTCTGAAGCACTTGGTTGATTTCTATCGTTAGTTTTGGTATCTAGTGGTATGATTTTGTCATTTATTTTTGCAGAAAGACAATTATTTCTCCTCAAGACAGATAAAATAAACTCCATGGTTCTAGTGTTAGTTTGAATAGCTGAATCTTAATTTAATCCTTGTTTATCTTTCTGGCAGTGTGGCCACTGAGGTAAAGTCAAAGATCGACGAGTTAAAGAAAACACTTGAGAAAGAAAGGTAGGCCATGTTGCTGAGGATGAATTTCAGATCATCCATGCTTTGTGAAATGTTGGTTTGCAAGATAAGATAATAATTATGGAAGATTGCTGATGAACTCTGCCCTTGACTTACAAACTGCAGGCAAAACTTTGCCAAAGCCTTTTCAAAGAGTTCAAAGGAGGTCTGAACAAAGATCCCAATATGATATTTAACATAATTGATTCTTTAGAAAGGTACAAGGATCTGACCTCTGATCCATATTTTCAGTGTGAAAATATCTTGAAGGGTGAAACTGCCAAGTTTGAAGAGCTTCATCACAAATTCATGAAAGAAAAAGCTGATCATCTACAGGGTTTGAAAGGTGTTCTTATTAATTTCCCTCTGGTTTTCTCATCTCTTACTCTTAAGGTCACTAGTGTTGGGACTTGGGTGTAACAAAGTTATTTTCCATTAGCTAAGTTGGATATATAGTAGGGAAAACTGACCATGTGTTTCTGCTTGGCAGACACTATTGCTAAGATTGAGGAAGACAAGGAGAGGCTGTATATGCGATATGAGCAACTAAGTAAGCCAACCAACTACTTATCATGAGACCAATGTTAATGGCAACACTTACTCACTTTCCACCTGTGAAATAACATTATAGGGAAGAAGGAGAAGGCAATGATAGCGGAACAGGAGAAGTTCTGCTCAGAAAAGCTTGCTCAATTGGAAGAGTCGTTGAAGAAAAGGAAACGGGTAAATAATAGCATTACCATATAATCTACATACTCTCTCTTATATCATTGTTATATGCCTGAACTTCGAATTCTCGGTGTGTTAGGATGATAAAACTTTCAGCATATTGAGGAAAACTCTCGGCTCTTTTCTGGAGAACGAAGCCTCGGATGAAGAATTCCCACCTGATGAGTAAAAGATTAACGTCTCTTCACTTGATGCTTAAAAGGTTACAAACTCTGTTACCTTGATCATCAGTATCACTCAGGTATTACCAAGAAAACACTTTTCTCTTAAGTAAGTGTTTCAAGACTTTGAATATTGTGAAAATGGCCTTTGTTGCCTACTATGTTATAGTTTCAAAGTGAAGATTAATTACAGTGTTAGCTAACTCCTATCTGCCCTTTACAATGTTAGATTTGTTGACTGAGTCATAAAAAGCGTACAGGTGTTAGGTGAAAATTAAATAACTTATAGCACCAACAATGAATATGGATAATTTAATTGTAGTTAAAGCTTATCAAACACTAGCAGTTTCTAGCCAAACTTCTCCATCTTTCTTCTCTTCACTTGTCATTCTCAAACACAAGGCAACATTCCACAATGGCTATGGCTAGCTTATGGCGGATCTTTAACCCAAGTCATGGAGCTTCTAAACCACAGAAATTTCCTATTCACCATCATTTTTTACACTCTTCAATGTTTCCATTTGATTGCTTTGGTTGCTCTGAAATTAAGAGAGACTTAAGAGGGTACCATTGCCCTCAGTGCAAGTTCTATTTCCACAAGGAATGCGCCGAGTCACCCTCAGAGATCAACCATCCTTCTCATCCTTCACACCCTCTCAAGCTCCGTAGGTGCGGACCACCTGGTTATTGTGATGGAAGTTGTCGCTTATGTGGAGAACAGCTTCGGCTTTTGGTTTATCATTGTTCCATTTGTAACTTTAGTTTGGACACTTCTTGTGCAAGGAAGCTCCAGATTCCTAGCATTGACTACCCGAAAGCACATGAGCATAGGCTTCACCTCTTGGCCAAACATGTCTCATTTGCTTGTGATGCTTGTGGTACTGTTGGCCATCGATCTCCTTACTTGTGTCATCAATGCAATTTCATGATCCATAGATACTGCATTTTCTTACCGCGTGTGATACACATCACACGCCACAAGCATCGCATTTCTCGAAGTTACTTCATTGGACATGGGAAATTTGCTTGTGGAGTTTGTCGTCTTTGGCTAAATGGGAGGTATGGAGGATACCGCTGCTCAGTTTGCCCTGACTATGTTGTTCATTTGAGATGTGCAACAAGAGATTATGTGTGGGATGGAATAGAACTCGAGGGGAAACCCGAAGAAAAAGATGATACCGAAGATATCAAGCCATTCACAGTGGTACATGACAAAGTAATCAAACATTTCAGTCATGAACATTTTCTCAGACTCAAAGACAATGGTATTGTTTGTCATGATACTATCCACTGCAGTGCTTGCGCTCTACCGATCTACTTTGACGCACATTACATATGTTCGACTTGTGATTTTGTTCTTCACAAGACATGCGCTAATCTTCCCCGGAAGTTAAGGCATGGGCTACACAAGCATAGGCATGGGCTACACAAGCATCCACTTACTCTACGACCAAACACTACTCCAAATGATGAGAATTCTTATAACTTCTTCTGTTGTTCTGTGTGTCAGCGGCTCTGCAGTGGTTTCAAGTATGTATGTTGCAATGTCGAGATAGATGTTCGATGTTGTTCAATTCAGGAGCCTTTTATCCATGAAAGTCATCCACATCCCTTGTACCTTACTTCCTCAGAAGCTAAGGTTTGCGGTGCTTGTAATGAGATTGCATCATCGGTGTTGAGTTGCGTTGTTTGTGACTTTTCTTTGGGCTTGGACTGTGCCACTTTGCCGAACAAGGTAAAGCACAAATGTGACACACATTTTCTCTCTGTCTGCTTTGGAGAAATGGCGAGTGGGCAGTACTGGTGTGAGGTATGTGAGAAACAACTCAACTCGAATACAAGATTCTATACATGTGAAGATTGCAGCTCCACTCTTCATATCAATTGCGTGATTGGGAATTTCACATTTTGGAGACCAGGATATATGTCCATATCAGAGTACCAAGTCAGAGTTGTTCCCAACGTTTTTGCATCTCGACCACATTGTCATATATGTTTTAACCGTTGCGAAGACACCTCAGGCATCATATATATCTCGGAGAAGTACATTTGTTCTTCTAAATGTTTAGAATCCCTTTTCAGATTCAGCCTTACATTTAAGAAGTGTCTGAATCTGGATATGATAGGGGTTTGGGATCCTTTTCGACACAAACCATAATAGCCATTGTTCGAGCATTATTGTAATAGATCAGGTCCCCATGAACTTTTGTAGAAGAAGAAAGGAATGCTATTTCAAAATAAAACATATTTTTCTTATGAATTACATCATGCCTCTTGATTTTACAAGAATCTCAACAAAAGAGGATGAAAATGTTAAAAGGGAAGATGATTTTTTCATTTCCAGAGTTCTTCCATGGGGATTCCACGCTCTTGAGCAACATCGCGGAACTGTCTCATCTGTTGCACTGCTGCAAGCGTGGCTCTTGCGTTGTTGAGAGCATTGTTGCTTCCAAGTTGTTTCCCCAATGCATTCTCAACTCCTGCCATCTCTAACACAATCCTCACCGCTCCTCCAGCAATCACACCAGTACCTGGTGAAGCCGGTCTAAGCATCACCTTGGCTGCTCCATAATCACCCTCTGATCTATAAACAAAAACCCAATAGCTTAAAACCAAACAAACCCTCTAAAACATAACCAAAAAACACACACACACAAAAACCACCCCCAATTGCTCCTAAAATGCTTTAGCTCATGGCTTATGGAGGCCTTTTCATTAACCAACCGATTCTTCTAAACGTTTGTGCACCACGCAATCATCAGTTCCATAAGACCAACCCCTAAACCAAACAAATCATCACATCCAACAACAATGCTAAGAAGACAAAAATCCAAAAAATCTTAGTTCATTTGCCTACTAATTAAACCAAAACCAATTCTTCTAAGCATTAAAGCACAAAACTTTACCTATGGGGGGAAAGCAAGATACTTAGTCTCATAACACCAATCCTTAAAACTAACAAACCATCACAATTCACAACCATGAAGAACACTAAGCAGACTCAATCCCAAATTCTTACTTCATTGCCAAGTGAGACTTTTTATCATCCAAAAACCGAATCTTTTAAGCATTAACCATCAATTTCAAAACTTTTTTTACCTGTGGGGGAAAGTAAGATACTTAGTCATAGGAACTTGAACAAGATTACGCCTAGCATCAATGGCAGATTTCTGAACAGCAGCAACAACTTCTTTAGCCTTAGCACAACCAACACCAACATTCCCCTGTTTATCACCAACAACAACAATAGCTCTAAACTTCAATTGCTTCCCTCCTTTAACAACTTTAGTAACTCTTCTCACTTGTACAACTCTCTCTTCAAACCCATCTCTAATCTTATTATCTTTCTTAGGCTTCCCACCAATGCCTCCACCACTCTTCTTAAGCTTCGAATCCATCACATATATATCTTTCCCAAGCAAACTCTCACCACTATACGCTGGACCATAGAGCTCCTCATACGCCGTGGCGATCTCTGCCTCTGTTTCGTCTGTTCCTTCGTCGAAATAAGGCGGGGGGACGAATCCTTCTGGAGCAACGGGAGGGTCGAATACGACATTTGCGGTTATCTCTGGTGTTTCGTCCTCGAAGAAGAAAGTTTCGATTTCGTTTGATGAGGCTTTGATGAGAGTGAGAGATGAGGAGCGGCGGTTGAGGAAGGAGGAGAATGAGACGATGGGTTTTGCGGAGGAGATTAGAGAGGAGGCTCTGTTGTGGAGGGAGAGAGAAGAGAGTGACGAGAGAGCTGAAGCTGTCGCCATTGAAATGGAGAATTTTGGGATGAGGAAGTGAGATGAATAGAGAAAGGCTTATCCAGCGAAGTTATTATTACTTCTCACTTTCTACAAATTGGCACACAATATATTCTGTAATAACGTTTCAGCCCTCGTAGTTTTAATTAGTGAAATTAACCCAAGCCTTTGACTAAAAGGTAAAAAGAACAAGGATTTTTTGAGTTTCTTTAGAACACAATCTTTATATACTTTCTAAAAAATTCAGTCAAAATCACTATAATTTTTTAAAAATATATAAATTAAATCTTGCAAATATGTTTGGTTGCGTAACTCATATGTCGTGTGTATATATATATGTGTTCGTTTTAGTTTTTCTATTATTCTTGCACACTCTTTTTGTTTCGAACTAGATTTGTACCCGCGGTATACCGCGGGTCAATTATTTGAATATAAATTATATTTGTTTTTATTTTTATTTTTAATAAATATTTTTATTTTGTTTGTATAATTTTAATTTGATTTTTTATAATGTTTATAAATATTTTTATTTCTGTTAATATTTGTAGTTTTCATTTATTTTTTTCAACATCAAATTGTTTTATTTCTCTATAACAATAGCAAATTTCTGTTATTTGAATCAAACATACGCCAAATGAATGATGTTCTATACTCTCATTCAAACAATTTAGACCAAATCGTACCAAATTAAATATTTAATTAATCTGAACTAAAAAAAACAATACAATTATAAATTATATGTAATTGTCAGTTATATCTAAACCTATTTTAATATTTGGTAATTAGTTCTAATATTGAAAATATTAATTTTACTTATTATATATTTTATGATAAGTTCTCTTTGTCTTAAACCTGCTCATTTTGGGACAAAAACCCGTATTGTCCCATAGTTGTCAGAAACTTTCCATTCCATTTCGGATTGATTATTTTAGAATTTTTAGTCTATTTATATATTTAAAATAACTTTTACTAAATAATTTATTATTATTATAAATAAGTAGTTATATATATTATTGATTAGTCGATATTATATAGTTTTAGTATTAATAGTATTTTAAACTTAATATTTTAATAGAGTTAAACCGAATAAATATTTAAAATTTTAAATATTATTTTAAATTATTTCAATAAGTACCAAATTAAACCGGATATTTTTAAAAACATTTGTATTTAAAATAATTTTGGTCTTTTTTTATAATATGACTTTGAACTGTTGCACAAAAAAATTAATCGATGTGGGATTTTTAAATTATTTCAACTAATGAACTGGATAAAACTGAATAAGTTTTTAAAAAAAATTTGGACGCACGATAAATCAAGTTTCTTGCTCATTCGCATTTAAAATCATTTTTGTGTGTTTTATAATATTATTCTGAACCATCCACCAAAATTTTAATCAATGTGAGATGTTGAACACATTTTTTTTCTTTAATTGAGTAATATATGTTCATTTTTTAAATTTTGAATCATAATATATAGAGAAAAAAATTTAATTTTTTATTAATTATATGTATGATATAATAATTTTAAATAATTTGAAAATAAGATCTAACAAATGTGATAGGAGAATTATAATTTATAGTATTAATATTGCAACATTAGATTAGGAAATAAATGATAAAGAGAAGAAAGAAAAAGATGCAAATAAAGTGTTTAATTTAATTTTGGTGGAATTAATATTTCCTTTTATGGGTGTTTGGATATAGGATCAGCTATAAACTTTTTAATTTTATACTTATAGAGTGTTTGGAAATACCCTATAAGATTGGGTCTTTTTTAATAGTTTAGTAGATGAGCGCATAACGAGAAAGCCCTTTGCTCACTTCCCATTTATGGCCCATTAAAGTTTCTTCAAATCCCAATTGGATCTCTAAGACCAACTAGTACTAGTACCCTCATCATAGTAACGATTAAAGATGATAAATCACTAGGATAAGTTTACGGATACATAGATTAAGATCAGTAATCTTCAAAAATATAAAATCACTAATCTTATCTTTCTTTTACGTGATATTAATGGAATAAAATCAATTCAGTTATATATCGTATGGTTCATGGAAAGATAAAAGGCATAAAATATGAGAATATATATGCAGTATGCTGACTGTCTCGCATCCACACGTCGATGGATGCTGACTGTCTGACTGTCAGTATGCTGACTGTCTCGCATCCACACTTCCAATATGCAAGCACACATTTATTGTGTCGTGATAGTAAATATAAGACTGAATCCACAAAAACTAATATCACATTTTCAAAATTTTGAAAGTAGAAATTAATTAGCTAAAAATATCCAATTTTATTGTTGTTTTAAGTATCAGTGTATAACTCATCTATGTTAACCTGATTGATCTTTCGTTTTTTTAAGATTAGTGATTTTATATTTTTGAAGATATGGAATCAAAAAAACTAATAAATTACAATTTTTCACTACATGTAAGTAATAACTAATAGTGTGTAGTGACAATTTTTTTTGTCCCCTTAAAGATAGAATCGGTCCGACGGATCAAAATTAAGAGAAATAATTGTCACTACACACTATTAGTTTATAATAAAATAACATGTAGCAATCAAATTTTTGCCTCGTTAAATGATTCGGCATAATTTTAAGCAGAGACTGGAATAACCAAAACTAGAGTTAAAATAGGACAATGAGTTATAGCATTGATTTTTAAAGTAAGGCCTTCTCACAGAATTTTAAAAGTATGTTTTGCAAATTAAGGTGACCAGAAATAAATGAGTGTAGTACAAACGGCTCCACTGAAAATTAAAAACTAACGTTGCTCGTTTGTGTCACGTGGGGAACTGAACATTCCCCCCCACCACTTCTCTATTGTCCATTCCAAAGTTTTTTAAGGAATAAAAGCAGATTATTTTACAAAGTAACGTAAATTCTATTACACTCTTCAATAACTATACTTGCATATAATAGAATTACATATTTTAAGGCACTTCTATTATATTGATGATCTTCACAATTTGGTCATGAATATGATTTTCACTAATATGGACTTTATGCATTTCCGTTTTCAACAAAATTCTACTCATAAATTTGTTAACGTAACAAAAAGAAGCTCGTGAGAATATAGGTTAAACTATTAAAAAAAAAAAAAAAAAAAAGAGAGAGACAACGACTTTTACATTGTTTCTCTGGACTTGTTGAGTTAGTATTTCTACCTTGAAATATAGCTACACGTATTACCGAAAAATATTAGAGTGTTTTTTTTTATATACGAAACCATCATATTACTGTGGAATGGAATAGTAAAAAATGAGGAAAGAAAATGAAAAAGAAGAGAAGGAGTGAAGGAGAATGAGATGCTGAACAAAAGATGCAATCAAAATTGACAGGCAGTACAATAATGTGAAGTAGTGTGTCGATAGCTGACGAGTATCTATTGCCCCATTCTTGACGTTAATCTTTTGAAAAAGTTTTATTCTTTTCGATATTTTCAGCTGCTTAAAGAAGTAGAAAATATTACAATGATTAATCTCATTTCGCTCTAAGATCATCGGTTATGTACATTTTCTTAGATAGGGGTTTATAAGATGGTATACCTAATACCTTATGTCATTTTTCAACGACTTGAGGAAATTATTTTCAATTTTATTACATGAAGATTCCTCATGTGAATTTAAGTCATATATCAAAATTCCACCAAATATTGACCTTCGCTGTTTGTCACTGTAAACATTTTACGTGACCAAAAATCTAACTTTCTGTAAATCTCGAGATTATTTTAGGTTTCCGTTTATGATTAATCAGGTCGTAGAACAAATTTAAGTGTTGTGAGAAGATATTATCATCTAATATTTAGCTTTACATTTTTAAAGAAGTACATTTAGCGACTTTTGAAATGTACTCAGATTTTGTATATGATTCTATACAATAGTGCATATCAAATACAACTCCTTTTTCAATTTGGATTTTTAATTTATTGATTCGATTCCTTTTATATCAGTGTCATGGATCTCAAACTCAAATTAATGTGGATGTCTGGAACAAATTTTAGGGTTAACTAGGTAGTTAGAAAGGCAAGTATTAACTGTAAAAATAGTAAACAGTTGGTTTTTGTGACTTTTGTCTATCGGTTTGGATTTGTGAATAGTTTTAATTAATATATAACTAACTGTTGATGAAAATAATAATAATATACCAGGTGGCTTTGTTTTGTACGTACATAGTAAAAGGAGGGGACAAACAATAGAAGTGTGTCCCTTAATTAGCCTGTGAGAGACATAAAGCAAACCTTTGCATAACTATACAATTTCTAAATTTGTATTTGTGATTGTGAGCAGTAAAAAATTTTAGCCGTAGAGATAAATAAATGTACTAAAAGATAGGAGTATTAGTAAGAGATGATGGTACGATAACATTTTCAACTATAATTTCGATTAATAAGATATAACAGTATAATAATGAATAGTTTTTTTTATTTTATATAATGAATAGTATTATTTAAAACTAAATGTTGTCGTTTTTGTTGTCTTGACTCTTGCGCATAATAACTTACTCTCCAATGGTTGATTTCTCTCGAAAGAGCATATCGAAGATCCAAATTGTGGTCATCAAAACAATAACCAAAAATCTACACAAACGCTAATCAAAAAAAAAAAAAAAAAAAAAAAAAAAAAAAAAAAAAAAAAAAAAAAGGACAAATGTGAGTGTGTGTGTGTGTGTGTGTGTTTAATGAAAAAGTTTGTGTTAATTTAAAGTGTTAAAACCCTCAAAATTTTCTTTTAAACACAAAAAAAAAGGCAAAAGGAGTGTGTCGTTTTTACCGTTCAATTATGCAAATATATCTTCATTTTACGTATTACCAATTGAAAGAAAAATGCATTCAAGTTTCGACCATTCTTACATGTGTATTTCTGGCTTCGTGGCCCCGAAGGCTAACTTGATTGATCTTATCATCTACACCAAACAAGAAATCAAATTGTAAAATTAATTTAGTGGTGGCCCTATGCTATAATATCGAAAGAACTTCTCTTTTGTAACCAATATATTATTTTTACGACATATTTATTTATGTGCATTTCCGTAGCAATAATTTTTCTACAAAGTCGCTATATGTGTGTATAAACAAAAATAATAGAGCACTAAAGGTTGATTGTATTTTTTTCACACAACATTATATAACTTAGGACGTGAACAGAAAAAAGAATGTAAATTTTGTGGTCCAACAACTTGAGCACCTAAGATCCTTCCCCACTATAGTTTTGGGACTCCTTTATTTCTCTTCCAATGTTAAATTTCACTTCCTCTTCTTCTTCTTCTTCTTCTCTTGTGCCAGCTTTCACGTGAGAGAGAGAGTTGAATTTTGCAGATGAGTATGAGAGGAAGCAAAGCTGAAGGTAAGATGAGTTTAAGAGAAATGAGTGAGGAAGAGGAAGAGGAAGAAGAAGAAGATGATGAAGATACTTTTGAAGAAGAGGAGGCTTTGGAGAAGAAGCAGAAAGGTAAAGTAACAAGTAGTAGTAGTGGTGGAGTTTGTCAGGTTGAGAGTTGTACCGCGGATATGAGCAAAGCCAAACACTACCACAAACGACACAAAGTCTGCGAGTTTCATGCCAAAGCTTCTCTTGTTCGGATCTCTGGTCTTCACCAACGTTTCTGCCAACAATGCAGCAGGTAAAGTTTCTGTCATCTTTTTCCAAACTCCTGCAACAACCAAGATACAAGACAAAGATCTATGAGACATTTAACTTTATTTTTCAAGGTTTCACGAGCTCGGTGAGTTTGATGAAGCCAAGCGGAGTTGCAGAAGACGCTTGGCTGGACACAATGAGAGAAGGCGTAAAAACACAACTGAATAAAGATGGTGAAAAGTCCGAAATCCCGATTTGAAGGTTAATGAAATAGTCTTTGCTTGCTCTCTTCTGTCAGTTTCTTTTACCTCCTTGTAATCCTCTGTGTGTCTCTCTCTGTTTCTCCATATTGCCTGCAATCAAAGCTATCTGCTAAACCTAAGACATGCTTAAATGCATAGAGAATAAGTAAATGCTTGAATGAATAAATGTAAGACAGTTTAAACTAAGGAGATGTTTATTTAAGCCATTATCTTATACTAAACCAGTAATCTGTATATGTTTTGCGATTAACAAATGAGGAGACAGAGCTAAAAGGCTATATAAAATAATAATCTGGGAAACACTTTTGATTCTTGAGATCTGCAAGTTTCTGTTACAAGAGAGCTTATCAAAATCCAAGGCAAATGCAAGGTCGTAGTGGTTCTGAGATCTGTAAATCTGACCAAATAATTTAGATTTGAAAACTAAGCCTAGTCACGTTTGATTCCCAACATTTTCATTGAGAACTCCCAAGCAACGATTGCTGCTGCATTAGCAGGGAATGCTCTCACGATCGTTGGACCCAAACCTGCATAACATCCCTTGAGTCCAGCCCTCTTGTAAATCTGCAGACATGATTTAACATAATGTCAAGAAAACTATTTCATATACTCTTTGTTTATATATTTAGATTCACAGAGGCAAGGCAAAATCAAAGTGGCTGACCGACCGAGCTCAACACTTTAAAAGGGTTTCTCTCAGTAGCTTTGTCTGGAGAGGTCTGGATAATGGTTTTAGCTACATCAAAAGGCAAAACAGCTGACCAGCACTGTATCATTGAAAGAGAAGTAATATTTACATAAAATTGGTAACAACACATTTCATGACAGAATTCATGAAACACACTAGAAAAGATTCTTACAGCTATGCCTCCAAGGCCGCCAGTGAAAACTCCTACCCCCATGTCAACCAAGTAACCATCTTTCATCTTAGAATCCTCCAACTTCGAATGGATGTGATACCGTAAGTACTCATAGACAGAAAAAAAGACAGCATTTCCAGCACATTCTCTTAATAATGTTGCCGAACCACCACGAAATATACCTGTTACCTGAAAGATATCCCCATCAACATAATGTTCGATTCTACGTAGAATACTTTAGCAACGAGAGTTTCTCACCCCTTCATTTTTAACGGTCTGAACAGCACAATCAAGAGGACTGTTGTATCTACGAAAGTTAGGAACCAAAGAGTCTGTTCCTTGGATTTGCATTCTACACTGAAGAAAACAGTGAATGTCCCAAAAACTTCATGGAAACCATCAAAGGTAATTATTGGGGGGAAGAAATGGTACTCTAGAGAACCCACCTTTAGTAGCTCTGTTGGACATAATACAAAACTAATAATAGCTCCACCAAACATAGCTGATGGAACAATTATCTCTGGTCGTGGCCCATCATCTGGCAAATTTCCCTTTACAATAAATTAAAAAAAAAGAAGAAGCAAAACATGAGTAATTAAGATATTTGAAATACAGTAAAAGATCATTTGGCCAACAATGTTACCCGCAAGAACAGCTTTGCCTGGGAGTATATGCCGAACATCAATGAACTTTCAAAGGCCATCCCCAAAAACGACGATGTAGCTCCCCTATAAAGTCCTTTGACCTAAAAATGATATCAAGTCAGCCAAAAAAAAAACTTGTATCTAGTCAATCAGGTAATGATGGAGATCTAGTAAGTTCCCATTGACACTGAAAAATCTAGACTTTCAAGAACTAGATTAGTTTACAGGATGCTAGAGTCTAGGAGACATAACAACAAGAGAGCAGGGATATATACTTACTCCTTCAGTTTGCAAGATCCTTGAAGCACAATGCAATCCGTTTTTGTATCTGATCCCGTGAACATCTGTATTGTGTTTCTGAAGTTTCACCTGACAGAAGAAACAAAAGACAAAAAAACCATTACCAGGAACATGAGTAATGCCAATCCAGTGATAAACTATTGAAAATGGTTATAACCAAAACAAGAAATGCTTTGTATGCATACAAAGCTCATAAGAAACAATCCCCAAATAAGTCCTAATGTCATCAGAAGAACAATCACTGACATATATGATGAATACTTTTCCAAAAAATTAAGTAGAGCATCAGAGATGTTCATATACCCAACAAACAGAAATAGGTAACACATAATTGATAAGTAATGATGCTCCACTGTAGAACACATTCTCACACCAATGCAAAATTTGTAATTAGACCAAACCCCACATGAGCTAAAATCAGCAGCTAAGTATATAATTCCATGCCTGGAGCCCTCCAATTTGGAAATTGAAAAAAAAAAAAAAAAAAACACTGAAAAATTGGGGAAATGGAGTACCTTGACGGTGTCGAAAGGGTGGCCGACGGCGACAGTGGCGAGACCAGCCATCATTCCGGCGACATATTCCTTGTAAAACCCTAAGCCTTCACCAATCGTCGACGTATTCCTCTCTCCCATTCCCACCACGCCACCAAGCAGAAGAACAAGACTTCACTATTCAAAGTTTCCTTCTTTCAAAACAGTTTTGATTTTCTTAAAATTCAAAGAGGAAACAGTGCATTTGGTATATTCAAAATTTGATACCGCTGTCACAAAATTTACCCTCTTCTTCTTTTCTTTTCTTTTCTTCTTTTTTTCCTAAATACACAAAATAGCAAAATATGATGCAAATTACATTTTATATAACATAGAAAATTCCCTCAAATAGCATCAAAATGATATTTTTGTTCCATAATTAGCACACATTTTTATTTAGGACAAAAATAGCATTTTATAAAGTTTATAATTTAATATTTTTTGTTTGAGTTGATTATATTAGTATTTAGGGTATAGTTTTTAGGGGAAAGGATGTAACATTTAGGGTTTAGAGTTTAGGAAAAATGTGAGTTTAAAAATATATTTTTTTTAATAAAAATGCTAATTTTTATCCTAAATGAGAATGTGTGCTAAATATGTCACAAAAACTATAATTTGTGCTATTTTTAAGAATTGCCTTTTTACATAACTTGTTAGTTTTGTGTTAAAAGCTAATTAAACATAACTTGTAAGTTTTGTGTTAAAAGCTAATTAAACAGAAATGATATACATTCTTGTTTAATTACATAACTTGTTTGTTTGTATATAAGTTTGGTGAACTGAAGATGAAGATTAGCATAAAACCATTATTTTCAATATTGCGAGCATTCTTTAAATAGTTCCGAGTCTTGCCATTCATACCAGTTGTATGAGTATTCGTTTTTCTTTATTTCGATTCCGACTTTTGGTTCCAATTTTCCTTTTACTGATCAAGTCTAAAACGGTGGTTCACCACATAAACTTTCCTTTTATTTCATTTTCCTTTTAAGATTGTTCTACTACGTACTTAGTAAAAAAGAACTTCTTCTTTTTCTATGATCAAATGACTACATGTAGAAGAACCACCCATGTCGCTTAAGAGCTATTTATAACTTATCTGGTTCCGAGTCGTTAAATCATAACTAGTCATTTTTGGGATCAGTAAGACATGAATCATCATACTCGGGTTATTTTTTACAAAATCAGAGACTTGTAAAATTAAGGATAAGACTCATTTTCAACTAGGATACCTTTTTAATTTGAATTTAACTATTTTTACTTTTACCAATTACGTTTTGGTTTTAAATGGCATAATTCACACTATTTCAAATTTTGTTGTAACAAATCTTGTGTTAGTTTTTAAATTATAAACTAAAAGTTACCTAGAATAATATTACTATTTGAATTAATTACTAGACTAATACCCTAAAAAAAAGTTTACTAGTATAATACTAATCTTTCGTAAAAATACAAATAAACCAATATGAATTCTACTATTCACAAGATTGTCATTATGAATTAAAATTAGAAAAAAACAAATAAAAATTGAAATTTTGGAAAATAAATTTGTTTTTAAAAAAAATCAGATAACTTAAACCTTATTTCCCAAAAAAAAAAACCCTAACCCGACATACATAAAAAAAAATCTCATCGCCGCTGAAGAATTTTCTTCAATCCTCATCGCCGCTGAAGAATTTTCTTCAATCCTCATCGCCGTATAAATCTCGCCATCGCCGTCGAATCGTCTCCCCGAGCACTGGCCGTGGAATTCGAGAACCACTCTTGCTATCAACAACAAACAACCATCTTTTTTTTTTAAACATCTAATTTCCAGATACAAGGATTATCCTCCATAGTAGAATTTTTGAAAGAGAGAATCACAAGAAGTGATGAGATAGATGAGAAACAAATAGAGAAAGAATAAGATGAAATATCATGAAAAGGAATAACTTGGAGATTACGGTTGAAAACTGAAAGAATAATTGAGGAAGAAGAAGAAGAATGCTGTAAAAACCCTAATTATTTCGTGGGTATGTGTTTTTTTTAGAATTTTTTTCCAATTTTCATCATTAGTAAAATACGAAAATCTGCGATGTCATTTAAACAAATCTACGGTTAAAACTCTGCGGTAACATTGCTGCAATAAGTCTACCACAATAACTCTGCAGTAACTAAATATACTATTCTAGTATATATAATATCTGTGGTAAAGGGAATTGCATCTAATCTTTGACGTTTTCAGGAACAATCACTCTGCGATAACGCAAAAAAAATCTGCGGTAACTAAAAGGTTAATCTAGCAATTAAACTTTGATCATAAAATATGCGGCCACTAGTATGTGAAACAAACTTCTGCTATAACTAAATTTTAAAATCTACGATGAAAATAAAAGTTTGCAAAATAAATCTACAATAACAAAATAAATCTGCTGTATAAATTCTAACAACTTTAGAAAATGGGAAAATCTACTGCCTCTTTATGAGTTTCAGAAAATAAATCTACAGAAGCTAAAATATCTTTGATGAATTCAAAAATATACTACAACTAAGACATATAAATTTACGGTATAAATTAAATCTTCGAAGCAAATCTACGGAATAAAATAAATCTACAAAGTAAATCTGCAGTAAAATTTTAAATCTACCGTTCTAAAAAATCTGCGACAACGTCGAATCGTAAATTTATGCTGTAGATTTTTATGTCAGCGAAAAAAATGCTGATGTGAAATTAATTCATAATGGCATTTTTGTAAAGTTTTTTTTTATTATTCATGAGCTTAAAGGTATTTTTGTAATCAAAATAACTCATTTAACACTAATTTTTTCTATGTTAAATTAGCAATTAAAACAAAAATTAGTATTATTTTAGTAATTCTCCCAATTATAAATTATATTTAATGTAGAACGTTCATCATTTGTGTAGCTTAATTGTTGACACAAATTATTCATCTAACCATGGTTACCTTTTTCTTAAATAATGATATGATTGAGACTCATTAATCAACCATAGGTAAGTGAATAGTAATATGATCGAGAATGACTTCTCAACCATAGTTATCTTTTGGAATAATCAACCATAGTTAAGTTTAATTCTATTATGGTACGGTAACCATAGTTGAGTTACATTCCAACGTTAGTTTATGATTTAGAAGCCATCATACATATTTTTATGATATTAATTACCGAACAGTATTACAAGAGACAAGAGAACGCATCGCCACCTTTAAAACCAACACAGATGGTGGAGATCGAACGGTTAACTAACAAGAAGATAAAAAAGGTTGCGAATACAGCCAAAACAAGGCTAAACTGAAAAGAGACACGTGGCCGGAAGGAAGACATGGTTTCTACTAGGCATCACCCGCATGTCACTCCATCTTCTCGATTCAACGGTGCTTGCTCCGAGTATCGTCGCTGTACATCCTGCGGATCACAACGTTTAACACATCTTAGATCTGATCTGAACCGTCCGATCACATAATAAATATAAAGATTTTGAGTACGTACCAGTCGTAGACGGTGGGAGAGTTAGGGTGAGAAGGCTTGTCAAAGAGGTTTGTGCCCATTCCTCTGGTGGCGATGTTACTACCTGGATGAAACACACTCCTCCACACGTTCTCCTTACGCGCCGATCCTGGAGTCGTCGGAGTTCCGGGACTCCCCGCCGCCGCCGGCAAAGTCTTGCTGCTGCTCCCTTCTCCTACACCTTCCAAAATCACACATACATGAGTTCATGCAAATATCTACATATATATATTTGACAAAAAGAAAAAACAAAAAAAAAAGAAATAACTATCTAAGTGTAAAGTATATATTATACCTTTGATGTCAATTGGTTTGGCGGTGATTTTATCGCGGAGGCGGCCAAGGCCATGCTCCGGCTTAGGTCCGGCAACAACTTCGTCCCACATCTTTCTTCTTCTTTGTGTGTGTTTTTACTTTTTAGTTGGTTTCGCAAAGGTGTCAACTGTGAAGTTATTAGATAGAGCTTATCTCAATTTATAGACCCAATTTTAAAACTATTTCCAAAAATATCTTCTTCTTTTTTTGTCGTCTGTCTCTCTCTCCTTTTTAATCGACCCGTAAAATATCTAGAGAAATAGTAATAGACAAAAACTAATGGGAAATTAATTGGGAATATAGCCAAGAAGTTTATTATGTATTTGCACAAACATAGAGTTTTCGTTAAAATGAAATTTTTTTAGCCAAAAGTTATTTTTCTTTGTCATAACATAACATTATATGTCCTAAAAACAGTGTCTTATTTATTAATATGTATGTCATGATGTCATTTTAATATAACATGCAACTTCGAAGGCGCCAATCTAGATTTAAAAGCATACTTACCTTGCAAATTAGGATGCGAAAAAAGCCAATTTTAAGTCATAACTCATAACAGATATACAACCTTTTTATCAAAAAAAAAAAAAAAAAAGTGAGTAGCAAAGGAATGAAAATATAAAAAGGGGAAATTGGAGAATATGATACTTTCTAAGTTTTAATTAGAGAATATGATAGTTTTAAATTTTAATTAGAAAAATGGGTAGTTTTTAGGGTAATTCTTAAAAAAATACCCCTTATCTTTTTTTAAAACCTACTCTATTTTTTAACTAAAATTTAAAACTACCTAATTTTCTAATAAAAACTTAAAAACTGGATAGAGATGGGGAGATATGGATAAGGACGAAGTGTCATTAAGTGGGACCCTTAATTAAAGTATCCTAAGCTTTCGCGGAAAAGTATTATACTGTACACATATTATATACTACTTCAGAAGAAAATATTCAGTAATTCTTTTTAGTTTTCCGAAGATTTAACATTGGTATTTAGATTCCGTTAAAATGCCCGACTACTTTTAGAGGTGGCAGATATATTTTTTTACTAATCCACGATAGATAAAACGTCCTTATCATTCATAAATTCACACAGACAAATCTGGTTTTAAACGAGAACAAAGTCAAGAAAGATGATAGAGAACGTACCTCAACGTTATTGTGTGCTTCCAAAAGCAACCACTCTCTTATCACATTAATTCTAAGATTACAATCAAATAATCTTTCTAAGGGTGAAAGAAACTGTTCTAAACATTAAACAAAGCTGTCAAATGGTTTTACAAATTGTATACACAATTCCTCCACGAAGCTCCACTTCCAACCTTATTCCATTATTGGTTAAGGACAACAAATGGAGATCCAAAGAATTTAGTTGCTAAGTTAAAACAAAAACAAAAACAAAAACAAAAAAAAATCCTAACTGAGGAAAATAAGGACGACATAATTTACAAGAATTATCATTAGTTTCCCCTCATGCCACCAATCTACCATACAAAGTGGCTTCTGATTTGATTTGATACCTTAGGGTTTACCATACTTTTCAACGTACCCCTGCAAAATGAACAGAGCAATTTTCATCAGATTTATGCAATACTTACTACTTAAGTATCATTTGATTTCTGGCTAAGAAACTTACTTCCACAAGCTTCACAATTTTGGTTGCAGACAAACTTAGATATTGCTCGATCGATTCAGTGTCGGTTGGCACCTGATGGAACTGGACAGCAGTGCTGACTACCTTTTCAGTAGCTTTTTTAACTACTGTGTTATGCGCATCTTTGCTAAGACGACCATCACGCCACAGCGGTTTCACCATTTCTTTAACGGTTTCCACAACTGCTGTCCTGAATTGTCTCATTACTTTCATTCCTGCGTCTGACCTCACTTCACCATCTATCTCATCTGATTTCATCGTCTTTTTATACGAAGATCCATCACTTCTATGCCAAGAATCATGCCCTGCAGGTTTGCTTCTTTTCAAAACAACTCTGTTCTCTGCAGCTGCTGCTGAAGATATCTCTTTGCTTGGTGTTGTTGTTTCATCGTTTTGATCAACCACTGAAGTAGCCACCCCTTCCACTACTCCATATGCTTCCGAATTCCTTCTCGCAAAAGTTTCTTGGTGTTGATTTTGACTGCATGAACTGCTTTTATCATCATTCTTGGATTCCCGTGGCTGAGGACCACTAGCAGAGTCGCCATCTTTCTGCTGACGGGAATTTTTCCTTGAGTGTTCAACTTTACTTGACAATGGAGCATCAAGAGATCTGTCTCCTAGATTATCTATATCCGTGAAAGGATCGTAGAGGGCATCAGACGAGGGAAGTATATAAGGTGGAATTGTGAACGATGCATGAAAAGGTTCAGAAGGTTCCCAATCATTTGAAGAAACTGTCTTTTGATTGCTAGTAGTATTGCCTTCTGCATCTTGATCAGATGAAACAGCTTTCTCTTGCAGCGTTGGAAGTGTTCCAGATCCACATATATTATTCCCATTTTCAGAATGCCCCAAGGTAGAAGCACGCTCATTCATAGGAACAGAACTTAACAATGATCCTGTCCAGGCTGGTCCAGAAGATCCCATGTCTGTTTTTATATAGGAACTGAGACTAGGTCTATGCTCAGGAACGAAGCTGCTCCTCAATGTGAAGGAATTGCTGTTATTCATAACCAGAGACCCGTTGTCAGTGACATCAGCACCACAAGTTTGCTTTAAACTCTCTCTTCCCATGTTTTCAAATGAAGACATATAGCGCATCTCGTTCATGGATGGGAAAACTCTCTGAGAACCTGGGGGATTCACTAAAGACATGGACTGGAAAACTCCCTGAGAACCTGGGAGATTCATGAACGACATGGAAGGGAAAACTCCCTGAGAACCTGGGAGATTCACGAAAGACATGGAAGGGAAAACTCCCTGAGAACCTGGGAGATTCACGAAAGATTTATCCTCTCTGGTATGCAAAGAGGTCTTGCCATTTTCGCTTAACTGTGAAACTTTTTCACCTTCTTTGTTCTCCAATTTTCTTCTTTCTGAATGAACATAGTAAAATAAATTATTTGTGGATTCATAAAGAGAAACTAAACCCCTCCAAAAGTATTCAAACGACCTCTATATCGTTGGAACTGCCTACACCTAATATCACAATCTTCAAAAGAATAACTATCTCATACTACAACATACCTTCATTAGACTGAATAGCACTGCTTCCAGCCATGTTATTTTGCGCTTGTTGTTGACTAGTGCCACTCGAATTCTCTTTCACATGAAGAAACTTGCAGGAGTTCCCTTTGTAACACCACCCTTTAGCAAAAAACTTGCAGAGATGAGCTGCACGTTTTTTCTCTGGTTTGTTCCCTCCACCGTCAGGGGTAAAGCTTGTTGGCATTATACCCGTAGCAGGAAATCTGAGAACCGAATCTGTCAGTATAAAAAACTTCAAACATGCAAGGTCAACAACCACTATACACTAACCTCCTACTTAGTTTCAGTAAACCTTAAGCAACAAAATATGCCATACCTTGATAAAGTGTCTTTATCTTCAGCTAAAGCTTGTTCCTTTATGATTTTTGATAGCTCATCTGAATGTGTTGTTACAGAAAGAGACATATCAAAATCAAGACATATTACACAATACTGCATGTTGAAAGAACAAGCACAAATCCCAATACACAAAGTATCATAAAAGAACAGTATTGCATTCGCCTAATTCGAACAAAGCCACAATTTTTACAAGAGAGCTTCAGTGAAAAAATCTAATTGCAAGACCTCTTCATCAGAGCTGATTCTAGTCAATTTAATAATTATTTATTTCTTCTAGAACAAAAACTTCCACCAAAACGATGTGTAATAGATTCTCTCCTGCTACCAAAATCCTTAATTCATCAAATTTTGGAAGAGGTGATTCCAATTTACATCAAATAAATTTACAAACTTGACATAAAAAATCAACAACACTGTAAAAACCACGAAACCAATACTAACCGTTCTGGGAATTGGAAGCTATAATTGGTTTAACAAGCAATTCAGATGCTCCTCCAATTGTATGTTCATCTTTTGCCGCCGCTTCTATATGTACTTGCACCTTTGGCTCGACCTCATCATCATCAATGTCCATGTCGGAATCAGACATCTCAAAGCCTCTAATATCACGTCTTGGGCGAGGGGAGTGATAATACTGCGGTGTGATCGGGACGGAGCTCGGGCGAGTCTTGAGTCCTCCTGATCCCTGAGATACGTTTGGTAAAGAGACCACCATTGATACAAGACCGTACTAGTTTTTATATGATGGGCCTTCCTTAATATAAAGTTTAGTATAAAGGCCCATATTATTATTTACTGCGGTCAACTTCGTCATGTTTTCCTTTTTTGTTTGTTTCCATTTTTACTATAAATCTATAATCGATCAAAGTTAGGTAATGGAGAATTGGAAAGTTTCTAAAAGATATCATATTAACCCCCTTTTTTTTTTTTTTTTACATTTTCTTTGCAAGAAATGAGTGTTCGAGTGGACTCACTCATAAAAGTTGCCCACAACCTTAACGCAATGTACTTTATTTTTTTGAATAAAAGAAAATGGCTAATTTCAATCCTAACAAAACATATAATGTGTCTTTTACCATGTTAATTTTTAACTTAAAACTAAATACTTTTAAAAATAAATTGAAAGTTGACTTTAAAATGTGAAAAACATGTGAAGAACCAATTGTAAGCTTTTATGTTGTTATTTAGATAGAATTTAATAATAATAACTTTAAAATTTATTACTTTTTCTCATTATAATTCTTCTAAATTTAGTTTTGTGGTGAGAGTTTTAGGTTGTGGAAAATTAGCTTGTTTATCTATATCATTTGCAAATTGCAATAGAATCAGATTAAATATTTTGAATGATGACAAGAAAAAAGAGAATGGAACAAATAAAACTTAACTGGTCTTCAAATAACTTACAAATAATATGCAAGTAATAAAATACTCATGTAGCAAAAATCCTTAAAATTAACACATCGTAACCAAGTCCTAACCAAATGAAACCAAAAGAAATCAAAGAGAACCGAATTGAAATCAAGAAAAACGTGAAGCGTAGTGGCGCGCTACTGTTGCACGCTAACTCCATCACTATCACCGTGATAACCCTAAATCCTCCGGCACTTTCGTACTTTGATTAAAAAAAAAAAAACCCTAATAATCCTTGATCCGCCGCCGGCTAACTTTGATGGCGGACCAATCTTCAGATATCCCTAACACCCTGTCGTCGGAAATGGAGGCTGTTTCCATTGCATCAAGTCAGGCATCTTCTTCAGCCGCCGGATTACAGTGAGTTTTCTTTACCCGCCATCAATTTTTCAGTTTCGCTCTTCGATTACAGGGGATTGGATTATCTAATTTCTCCTGCGACTCCTACTTTGTGATAGATAGATATTAGAGTGAACAAAATTGGAGCTTTTTCCCCTTTTTTTTTTTTTTTTTTTTTTTTCCGGCTATAGCAATTTACAAGTATGCATTTTTAAAAACTATAATTCTCCAATTTTGGATTTACAAAGCTTTCACTAATTCCAGGATGAGCGAAGAGGTGGAGAAGAGATACCAAATTGTAAGGAGCATTGGTGAGGAATGCATACAAGAGGAAGAGCTGAAGAATCTTCTTGCTAAGAAGGCTGCTCCGATTTGCTACGATGGATTTGAACCTTCAGGAAGGATGCACATTGCTCAGGTCTGTTATCTCGTAGTTAACTTTGGCTGCAATATATTAGCTTACTTGTGGTTTAGTCCATTGCTTTTATGTGGGAAGCTTTTCGGCTAATCCGTTTCGTGCTGCTGTTTCTTAATAGGGAGTGATGAAGGTTATTAATGTAAACAAAATGACTTCAGCTGGTTGTCGAGTGAAAATTTGGATTGCTGATTGGTTTGCTCAGTTGAATAACAAAATGGGTGGTGACTTGAAGAAAATCAGAGTTGTTGGAGAATACTTCCAAGAGATATGGAAGGCCGCTGGGATGGACAGTGACAAAGTTGAGTTTTTGTGGTCGTCTGAAGAAATTAATGCTAAGGCCGATAAGTACTGGCCTCTTGTGATGGACATTGCTCGCAAAAACAAGCTCCCTAGAATCTTAAGGTTACTTTTTTCTTTGGATATTCTCCATGTTTGGGTCATTGTATTTATGTTAGGGGAATGTTTGGTCCTGAATGATTCTGTTTCTTGTCCTTGCAGATGTGTGCAGATCATGGGACGTAGTGAGACCGATGAACTGAGTGCTGCTCAGATCCTTTACCCTTGCATGCAGTGTGCAGATATTTTTTTCCTCGAGGTACTTTCCTATGTATTCTGGATGTATTTGTCTTTAGTTAAGGGTTCTCTTGCTCGTGAACTGTCTTTGGATTTCGTTACTAGTTACTTGGAATCGAGAATTTAGCTTTAGCTTTACCATTATATTGTTGGATAACAGCTGACATATGCTCTAGGCTAGAAAAAACAGTGTATAATTGGCAGATTTTGTTGATGTATATAGTTGATTTTTTTTTTACTCAATGTGATGTTACATTAAATGAATCCGGCTTCTGAGTTCTGTGGTTGCTATAAAAACATTTTATTTTACATCTGCAGGCTGATATTTGCCAGCTTGGGATGGATCAAAGAAAAGTAAACGTGCTAGCGAGAGAATACTGTGATGACATAAAGAGGAAAAACAAACCGATAATCTTGTCGCACCGTATGCTCCATATTTTTCTATTTGACTTGTGTTGTTACACCATGGATTTCCTTGTTTAGCATGTTTATCATCTTTTAGCTGTAACTACTTGCAGATATGCTTCCTGGTCTCCAACAAGGACAAGAAAAGATGTCCAAAAGTGATCCATTATCTGCCATCTTTATGGAAGATGAGGAGGTAGAGTGTAACATAATCAATTTCTCATGTTTACAAAAGTATAGAAGAGATTTAGAGTTATTGACTAGTTTTGAAGATCCTGTCATCCTCAGGCTGAAGTTAATGTGAAGATCAAGAAAGCTTACTGCCCTCCAAAAATTGTGCAAGGCAATCCATGCCTTGAATACATCAAATACATTATTCTACCGTGGTTTGATGAGTTCACAGTTGAGCGAAATGAAGAATATGGCGGTAACAAGTGAGTTTTTACCAGTTTTTTGTTCTTCTAAACATTCCCAATCCCAATTGCTTGCTCAGTTTCTGGATTTTAAGTCCAAATTGGATTTGCTGCAATCCTATCTCCTCGGTACATATGTCACTAAAATTGTGAAATTCATCCTGCTGTGAAATTTTTTCCAAATGTTAGGACCTACAAAAATTTTGAGGACATTGCTGCGGAATATGAGAGCGGCGAATTGCACCCTGGGGATCTTAAGAAAGGCCTGATGAATGCGTTGAATAAGATTTTACAAGTAAAATTTCGTTAATCCCTAATGATGATCTTTTGCAAAGAATGGAAACAATTTTTCAGAAATTTTTTTTAGTAGTTTTGGATTCATCAACAAAATCATAACCCCTCCTTCACCACACTGCAGCCTGTTCGTGATCATTTTAAAACAGACGCCCGTGCCAAGAATCTGCTCAAACAGATCAAGGTAACAAGAACATATTATGTTGCTGGTTTTGTTAAATTATACATTATACATAAAGAATGTTACTCACTCCTTTGGTTTTTCTTTTGTGTAGGCTTACAGAGTCACCAGATAAATTACAGAGCCAGAATGTGCCATTGTTTCAGCAAACCTTACCTCTCACTTTATGAAATTTATTATTATCCTCAAAACACTTTTTTGTAGTTCCTGGATTTTTCTATATACAGATTTGGTATATCAGATGCTATTACTAGTTACCATCTCCAATGTTGGGTTCAATAAAATGAATTTTTATGATATTGGCATATTTGTATGAAGTAATTGTTAAATCGGTTTTAGTTTCTATACTGTTTAAACTTTTGAAATATTGTAGAATTATGCTAAAAGTATTTCTTTTATATTGAAAGATGAACATAATAAAGTTAGTCACACAAACATCTTTATCAAAAGTTATTTGAGAGGTACGTTAATGTTAATCTTACTTTGATTCTGGATTGACGTGGCTGCCTCAAACTGCCTTCGTTTTCGTTCTTTTTCTTTATCTCTTCTTTTCTTTTCTTTTTTCCTAAGAAAAGTGAGAAAAATAGTAAATTCCACTAAAAAGAAAGAATCAGAAGTCTCATAAGTCTTTAAAATCTAGGGCTTTCTTCTTGAGCAATCGCAACAAAAAATCATAGCAAACGCAGAGAGTAATCGAGATTTCTTCAGTTCCCAATGGCGTCAAACGGTAACGACAATTTCCAGCACAGACCACGTCAGAGAAACGGACCTCCTCCGCCGCGGCGACAAGGAAGAAACCCGCCACCTCAGTCGTCGTCTTCGTCAACGCGAACTTCTCAGTATAAGCCACAACAGCAGATACCGCAGGAGAAGAGGAAACCAGTGTTCGTCAAGGTGGATCAGCTAAAACCAGGCTCGAGCGGCCACAACTTGACGGTTAAAGTCGTCGATCAGAATTCCGTTCCTCAGAAGAGTGGTGGTAGCTCTTCTAACTTCCGACCTGCTCGGATCTCTGAGTGTCTCGTTGGAGATGAGACTGCTTCTATCCTCTTCACTGCTCGCAACGATCAAGGTGAGTTTATTTATCCGATCATATTTGTGATTATTTTTTGTTTATTTTTGAATTATCTCTCAAAGCCTTAACGATACTGTAGAATCTCTTAGTCTGTTCGAATCTGTTTTTTTCATTCCAAATGCGAATCTGATGCTTTCAAATCGTTGATTTTAGTTTCAAAACATAAGATTTTTTGTTGGTGAAACATTGTAGCTAATTGTGTGAAGAACTCAAATGTTGGATACTTGAAGCCTTTCTACTGGAATCCGCATTGATCATTGCTAGAATTACATACCTTGTTGATTAAAGACACTCTCTAAGATCTGTTCTGCTTTGAAGATTCAATTGGCTTATTCAAAGTTGATCACTTGGATATTTTGTAATTTGTACAATGATGATCGTTTTGTGGGTGCAGTGGACTTGATGAAACCAGGAGCTACTGTGAATCTCCGGAATGCAAAGATTGACATGTTCAAGGGATCTATGAGGCTTGCTGTTGACAAATGGGGTCGCATCGAGGTCATTGAACCGGTTGACATAACTGTTAAAGAAGACAACAATCTGTCTCTTGTGGAGTATGAGCTTGTCAATGTCGTCGTTGAAGAATCATCTATATAGCCCTCATTGTCTAATAGCTTATATATCAAGCGCGAGAGAATGAATTTTGTTTTGCGGTCTATACCTCACTTATCTTATGTTGCAAGTTTGCTGTTATTAATCTACCGGTAGATTTATGTTCGATCTTGGGTTTCGACGATATATTATCGGTATGTATTCTCTCAGTTGTGGATGCTTTTGTATGGAACATGATCAGAAAAGGTTAATGAACTCATTGTCTTACAAAGTCAAATCCGATACTTAATTACGACATGATTGTGCAACATCCCAAATTAACAGAAGCTCGAATTGTATCCAAGTGTTCTTCTGGTTTTTGGGTTAACTTTGTCAGATTTTGCTAATAACCGGAACTGAATCGGTCGGTCCTTACAAATTTCCTTGAATCACAACATAAATTTCCTTGGTTTTTTAGACAATCTTGAAGGTTAACAGCGGATGTCATGACCAAAGAAGAAACATGACCCATTCCTGCAGTCTCCAATTGAAATTCATCATGCATCATCGATGCAACCTGTGCAAATAGAACATATCAGTCATCCAGAAAACATAACCGCACGTAGAGTGTTGCAGGATTTATGAAAGTTCCTATTAGCAATTCATGTGGAACCACTATTCGCAACAATTATCCAATGACCATGATAATTTTCAACACACAGATGAAATTATGGATAATCAGGAAGAAGATACAACAATGCAACATATTCAATGATTCCATTATGTATCAAAATCACAATCTCCAATACGTTTCAGAATAAAATGAAACCAAATTAGTCCACAAGAAATCACAGTCTTTGAGTATTCCTTCAGTACCTTGGAGAGTCCAAATGGAGCGCCGTGAAACTGAAAGCATCGAATTGAGCAAAGCAGAAGCAGTGGCCGTATGGTACGGAAACATCGTCTCGACGCAGCAGCTCAATTCCACCGGAGATCTTTTCAATTTTAAGAAATGGATAATCAAAAATGAGCTTAACCGCGGGATGTTTCGAAAAAAGAACAGTGTTTACCTGAAAATGCGGTTAGAGAGAGGGCTCTGTTTAGACATCATAAACGGAGATCGCGCTGAGGACGGCGTAGGCTTCGTCGATCTTAACGCGGCAGCGACAGCTCGGCCGCCACCGGAGCGGAGTAAGGACCTGGCGGCGGACATTGGAAGTAGTTTCGATTTTACTTTGGATTTAGGATTTAGGGATTTTTCCTGGGTTTAGGCGTGAGCTCACCGGACGTTTTAGAAGTCGTTGCTGTGGTAACGTGACACGTGTAGTGCCTAATGGGATGTCAGTTTGACGAGAGCGTGCTTCTCACGTGGGTATCGCTTATTTTACTTTTTTTTTTTGTTGGAGGAACCCAATTTTATTTAATTCAAACAACAAGAGCTTTACTACTTATGTAGATCTTTTATATGATAAAATGTTTTATAGTAATATAGTAGATATCATAAATTCTATAGAAATCGTAGTCGCTAATTTCACAATGGGTTGACGAGAGTGTTAATCGCAAGAGTTTAGTCCACTAATTAATCGTTGGCTAATAATGGACATGAACAAATGGAAAATTATGGATCATAGACAAATAGTCTAATACAGAAACGATCCTCAACAAGACCTTTCCCTGTTTTTAACTTCATCTGACGTATCAATCAAACATAGCCAGTCATCAATTAGAAGCAGGCAAATTGATGACTGGATAAAAACAAAATTATTGTAGAAAATTCAAAATAATAAAAATATGTTGCTTAATAATGTTTCTTTTTGTAACTAGTTAAACTGTTTTAGTGAAGTTTAATTGTCTCAATTCCCGTGGGATCACCCTTTTGGATTCCTTCTTGCTCAATGACAAATGAGATATTGTCATTATATCGTATTATCATTCCATTGTTACGTTTTAAGTTATTTACAAGTACGTACAATTACATATCTCTAATCACTTCTTATCTTTTTAGAAGAGTATTTGGTATTGGTTTCTCTATGACAGTGTTGATACCTAATTTAGCATCCGACTTGGATCCGGCCCAAACCGAATCCGACAATCAAGTTGAAGCCCAGTCAAACCGACGGAGTCGACCTAACCGGAGTTAACCGACCTCGGTAGAAAGCACGCCGAAAGAAGAAGGCCCATTACGGGAGGCCCAGAACCGAAGGTCACCGACTTTGGCAACCTATAAATAGAGGGGTTTGCTTGCCTCACAAATCATCCGAAAATTCTAGGGAAAATCAGCAGAGCGCAAGTCTAATTATCTCTCCTCTCTCTCTAGATCTAGAAACCATAATTCTTCTGTTACATCTTTTACACTTCAATCAAATAAAGATTTCCTAAAAAAACCTAGATTGAACTCTTTTGGTTCAACAGACAGCAACAATAACATCACCAATATGAGCATATCATCGATTACTAGCTCATATTATTCTAATACATATCAATTCTCGAGTTCCGATGTTTCTACTACATTCAAATAGGTTTGTGGTTAAATCATAAATGCAAAGGACCAAGTAAAAAAAGAAAACATTGTTTCTAAAAACAAGATAACTGATCATCTTTTTATCCTTATTTAGCTTATCCATTCTATAATCCTATTTAGAAACAATGAATTGGGTTTTTATAGGCATTTTAGATGCCACTATTGAAAGAGCTTTTCTGGCTATACTTTCGGGTACACCACCCAATTCATAAAGGACTTTACCAGGTTTAACCACAGCCACCCAATACTCTGTGGATCCTTTCCCATGACCCATACGCATTTCCGCAGGTCTTGCGGTAACTGGTTTGTCTGGAAACATACGTACCCACATTTTTCCACCACGTGGCACATTTCGTGTCATTGCTAGTCGCCCTGCCTGTATTTGTCTAGATGAGATCCAAGCGGGTTCAAGTGTTTGAAGAGCATATCTACCAAAAGAAATACGATTGCCACGGAAAGATATCCCTCTTAGTCTTCCTCGATGTTGTTTAGGAAATCTGGTTCTATTTGGGATATCTGTAACAAATCCAAATATCAAAATGTGAATAAGAAACTCAAAAAGTGGAAACAAGAGAAAGCCTAACAGAACTACTCATCAACAATGGCCATATAGTATAAACCGAGAGGGCGAGCAATGACAGAGAGAATTAACAGATATTCATCAACCTATAAAAACCTCGAATTACTACTAGTGTACATACATAACCTTGAAGACAAACAACCTTCAAAAAATAGCATACCAACTCTACACTTGATCTACAAAAACCTTATTTTCTCTGTATCCAAACGCATTTGATGAATAAACAGGAAGAAGATATAACAATGCAACAAAATTGAAGGATACAGTAATGTAACAAAATCACAATCTTCATCATAATTTTACATCTTTATCAACAGGTTTTTTTTTTCACTTGTAAGCCCACTAGGCATCATCAAATCACAGAGTTTCACAAGAAAATTAAAAAAAAAAAAAAAAAAAAAAAAATTAGAGTATTTGACTGTTCTTTCCCTTTAATTCAAAGAAGAAAATGAGAAGAAGTACCGTGGTGAGTCCAAATGGAGCGCCGTGGTACTAAAACCATCAGATTGAGAAAGGGAGAAGAAGCAATGGCCGTGTGGTACGGCAGCATCGTCTCGACACAGCAGCTCAATTCCACCGGAGATCTTTTCAATTTTAAAGAAATGGATAATCAAAAATGAGCTAAGAGCGGCGTAATCAGGTTGGTTCACTGTGTTTACCTGAAAACACGGTGAGAGAGAGGGCTCTGTTTAGGCATCGTAAACAGAGATCGCGTTGAGGACGGCGTAGGCTTCGTCGACCTTAATGCGGCAACGGCAGCTTGGCCGACGCCGGAGCGGAGGAAGGACCTGGCGGCGAACATTTAAAGCAGTTTTGATTCTTACTTTAAATTTAGGATTTAGGGATATTTCTGGGTTTAGGGATGAGCTCACCGGACGTTTTAAAGTCGTTGCTATCATAACGTGACACGTGTAGTGCCTAATGGCAAATATGGAATGTCTGTGTTGACGAGAACGTGCATATCACGTTAAAATCGCTTATTTATTTGTTTACTTTTTTTTTATTGAGGAGTCCAATTATAATCCAAGCAACAAGATTTTTTTACTAGTTAAATATGTAGATCTTTTATATGATAAAATGTTAATAGTAAATCAAAAAAATTTAGATAGTCCTAAGTTCTACACAAGTCGCTAGTTTCACAATGGGTCTCTGTAATCGCAAGATAATAAAATCTTAAATATTTTAATGACATGAACAAATGGAAAATTATTGGAAATCGACTAATACAGAAACGATCGTCAACAAGATCTTCCTCTGTTTTTTTAATTCATCTGATGTAACCATCAAATAAAGATAAGAAAATATTGTAGAGAATGCAAAAGAATGAAATATATTGCTAAATAATGTTTATTCTTTGTGCGTTTAATCTCTACAGAAATTAAGGAGAAACAAAGGAGATTCAACAATCATTGAACCAACATCAGAAATTAGCACAAATAGCAGCATCATATAATATTTTTATTTCTTCCAAATTTTATATGCAAACGATTATAGTTTTGAGTGATAAAGCATCGCAACTTATTTTGAAAGGAAAATCGAAAATATAAAAACAAATACTTATTATTGTTTCATGTGGGCATGATCATGGAGTGAACTGTTCTCCTTGCTCTTCCTCAGACATCACGGGCTGATGGTTCATCATGTTCTTAAAATCGTATGGATTCTTGAAGTTGGACTCGTTTTCATTGTAACCGGTGGGATTGTAGTTGTAATGGTGATGCTTCTGGTAGAAACGGCCGTGGTTTCTGTTGTCGTCAAGGTCATAATAGTAATTACCATTCGCCATGAACCTCGTATCGCTCATCCCTTGTCTCTCTACATTGTTGCTATAACCCTTGTAAGTCTCCTTCTTCCCGTAAGCATCGGAGTTTTCGTAGTTGTCGTAACTCTCGATCGTCTTAGGATAATGCTCTCCGTAGTTCTTGAAAGATTCTTGGGTTTGACTGAGGCTTGGGGTGGAGAAAGAGTTCTCGTAGTTAACGTTCTCCTCGAACTTGTTATTATTCAACTCTTCATTGCTGTTGTAGGTTGTCTCCTGACCGTACAAGCCGTACCCGTTTTCGGACTCGGGGATAAAGGGAGGGTTCTGGTCGTCTTGCTCTTTCTTCTCGTTGGTTTGGATAGGGATGAGATTGTTAGGGTTTTGGTCTTTGGGGGTTTCTCTATGGAACTTGCCAAAGGAGTAGCTGTCTCTTGCATTGGTTTGGGTGGAGAAAAGAACAAGTGTTAAGTAGGAGAAGAAGAAGAAGAAGAGACCTGCTCTAGTGGAAAAAGCCATGGCGATGTGAGTGTTTTTAGTTTGTGAGAAAAGTGGGAGTGTTTATGTATAAGTTATATAGGAGAGGTTTTTTTCTTTTTGTTAATTCAACTCCTTTTAAAATGTAAATGGTTAGGTGGATTGGTGATAATTAATTGTTGATGACTGGTCCATTAGGATGAGATGGTTTTCAAAGAGGTAGCTTGACTTTTTGGGACTATACAAGTTAATTTTATCAGAAAATGGTAATTAGTCAAGCCTTTGGTTAGATGAAAATATTAATATCCTGTGAGTTTTGTTAAACCACCTATATATGGACAATGGACATGACCACCATGCTCTAAAAGAATGGGGTTGCAGGTACTGTCTGATATAACATCTTAACGCTGTAAAGTTTTGTAGTATATATTAGTGTTTATACTAATAGAGAAATTATTCACTTAGCGAACAACTTATATATACAAAGCCTACACCAAGAGATTCTACACGTAATTAAACGGAAAAGAATAAAAATCAATGGCTTAATCAACTTTTCACATCCAAAAAAGAAGATTGTTCTTTGATAACACATGTTTTAAAATGGAAGATTTTGGATGTGATAGTACAATTTTGTAATAGTTTTTTTTTGGGTATGCTCTGCCTTCACCGCTGCATATCGTGCATATGTGATATGTATAACGGCTAACGCTCTAATCCAAAGATAATAGTAATCTGGTGTGACCACCCAACGTACGTTCACATGCCTGAATTTTACGAACAAATAGCATTTGCACATCGACAACCAAAATAATCATGTAACATTAGTATCCATGATTACAAATGCATCGGTCGCTAACTTAAACTAGCAAAATATCATCCACCATATATACCATATTTAAGAAAGTATTGGTCTGGTTCCCACACTAACATCGAATGATGATGATCCATGAATAAGCAAACATAGCTCGTTCGTAAATCTTAAATATTTTACCTAATGCAGATAAATGCTTTAAATATTTCAAGCAACATTGACTTCTGTGAGTATGAGAGAGTTGGTACTTCTCCTTTTCGGACAATATTAAGATAGATCTCAACTGCCGGAAAAGAACTCCACAAATCTTTTAGGAAGAAAATAAAGTAAAAATTATTAATCGAAAAAATAGATTTGATTATAATTATAACTAGACCCACAAGACAAAAGTAAAGGTTGATTATTCACATTTTATAGATTTGTCCAAAAAAAAAAAAAGCATGACTTGCGGTTGTAACTAACTAATGAGGATCGGTGGGTTTAAGATATAATGAATGATAAAGAAGCGAGCCGAAGCACTAATCCTTGCAAGTTGCAACAAACAAGAAACTGATACATCCATCAATTAAACATCACATTATTACACCACTTAACGCTGGTGGGTCATTTACGTACTCACGCGTATATTTTGGTACCCTATTATGGAACCTTAACACGTCGAATCTAATATGCACAATGGCTTTTGCATGAAAGTTACAAATAGACAAATCATGACACCACATATTTTTAGTATCCAGTTGGCACAACCGAACCTTTACCGTTAAAATGAAGACAAAGAAACAAATGATGCTACTTTTCCAAGTTGAAACCAAACTGGATAAGAACCAAACCAAACACATTAGCGGTTTGATAAGGGTCGGCAATTTCATTTCACGAAATCCGATTAACGGCGAACGAGTATGTGGAAGTTTGTCTTTGAGTCAAGAAGAAGAAGAAGTTTCTTCTAAGAAAAGGCTAAGTCTATGAAAGACTCTGCATCATTGAAAGGGTTCTCTCTTGTCACAACAAAGAAACAACAAGAGGTCCAAGTAATTCAAGCCCAGCAGGCCCAAGTCGAGAGTAAAGTCGTTCACGTGGCGCGCGCGTGAAGTTTTCCCAAAACAGAACTGAGGCAATCGGTTGGTAAGCTCTCTGTTTCAACATAAGAGGAAACAGGTTCAGAGCTGAGTTTGGACCACTCTCGTGAGGCGGCCATAGGGTTTGTAGAAGCAATGAGTGTGTTTTGTTGTAAGTGGTTGTGTGGACTATATAACAAAAGTGATTCTAGTGGATTCCGGGTACCGAACCCGGCGAGATTAGGGCTTCAAGTTTATGAGCCTGAACTCGTTAAAACCCTGTGTGTTCTTATTTTCATGCTCTGCACTTTTCATTTCTTTCAAGTAATCATCAAACAAACACCACAAGTGAGTTACAGAAAGAGAGAGATCGTTTAGGAGATAAGAAATACCAAGTTTTATCATCTAAACTCAACAGATTGGTATCAGAGCACAGGCTCTCAGGCTGTAGCAAGGAAAACTCTCAAAGATGTCGTCTGGGAGAGTTGAAGTGGAGAAGTTTGACGGTGATGGGGATTACATCCTCTGGAAAGAGAAGCTGTTAGCTCACATAGAAATGTTGGGTCTTCTGGAAGGTCTGGACGAAGAAGAAGCAACTGCAGAAGAAGAATCAACTGCAGAAACAGGGGGAGAAGCTACTCCGAAACCTGTAGCCGCTTCTGCAAGGTCTGAAGACAAATCTCTCAAAGAAAAACGAGGGAAAGCCAGATCCACCATCATTTTGAGCGTGGGAAACAATGTCTTGAGGAAGATAATAAAGGAGAAGACAGCTGCAGGTATGTTAAGGATTCTTGACCAGTTATTCATGGCTAAATCTCTCCCAAATCGCATATACTTGAAGCAGAGGCTTTATGCTTACAAGATGAGTGAAGGTATGTCGATTGAAGAGAATGTCAATGATTTCTTCAAGCTTATCTCAGACCTAGAGAATGTCAAGGTTACAGTTCCAGAAGAAGACCAAGCCATAGTCTTGTTGATGTCTCTACCCAAACAGTTTGATCAACTCAAGGAGACATTGAAGTATTGTAAGACAACTCTGGCTCTGGAAGAAATCACAGGAGCTATCAGATCTAAGATACTTGAGCTAGGAGCAGGTGGAAAAACGCTCAAGAGCAGCTCAGAAGCTTTCTTTGTACAAGAGAGAGGAAGATCTGAAACCAGAAACAGAGGTCAAGACAAGAATAAGAACAAGAGCAGATCAAAGTCCAAAGGAGGAGCCAAAACCTGTTGGACTTGTGGAAAAGAGGGTCACTTTAAAAAACAGTGTTATGTGTGGAAGGAGAGAAACAAGAGGGATTCATCATCAGAGAGAGGAGAAGCATCTGCAGTAAGAGAAAACGAAATTGCAGTTACAGCTCTTATGGTCTCTGATGCTGCCTGTTTAACAAGTGAAGAAAGCAGTGAAAAATGGATTCTTGATACAGGATGTACCTTTCACATGTGTCCCAGGAAGGATCTCTTTGAGACCTTGTCATTATCTGAGTGTGGGAGTGTCAAGATGGCTAATGATACGATCTCAACAGTCAAGGGAATAGGAACTATTCTGATTCAAAATGAAGATGGTTCCATGATTCGGCTCACAAATGTGAGATATCTTCCAACTATGTCCAAGAATTTGATATCTCTGGGGACGTTAGAAGACCAAGGATGTTGGTTTCAATCTAAAGAGGGAGTCCTTAAAGTTGTTAAAGGCTGCATAACAGTAATGAAAGCTAAGAAAGAAGGTACTCTATATTTGCTTAAAGGAAAAGCAGTTCCAGGTGAAGCAAATGTTGTTGACAAGGGCCAGGATGATACAAAGCTTTGGCACAACAGACTTGGCCATTTGAGTCAAAAGGGATTGGAGATACTGGCAAAGAAGGGATGTTTACAGTTTGGTAACATTCATGGTCTGGAATTTTGTGAGGATTGTGTGTATGGGAAAGCACATAGATTAAGTTTTGGAGCAGCCAAGCATGTCAGCAGAGAGAGACTTGAATATATACATTCAGATCTCTGGGGTTCACCATCAGTACACAGTTCTCTGGGAAATTGCCAATACTTCATAAGCTTCACAGATGACTTTAGCAGAAAGGTCTGGATATATTTCATGAAGAAGAAAGATGAAGCTTTTGGCAAGTTCGTTGAATGGAAGAAGATGGTAGAATTGCAGACAGGAAAAAAGGTCAAAAAGTTAAGAACAGATAATGGGTTGGAGTACTGTAATAATGAGTTTGATGAGTTCTGCAGGAAAGAAGGCGTCACTAGACACAGGACATGCACATACACACCACAGCAAAATGGTGTGGCTGAAAGACTTAACAGAACCATAATGGAGAAGGTCAGAAGCATGTTGAGTAAATCAGGTCTTTCACAAGATTTTTGGGCTGAAGCAGCAGCCACTGCTGTTCACTTGATCAACAGATCACCGTCTAGTGCACTTGATTTTGAGATCCCTGAAGAGAAATGGACAAACTCTCTACCTGATTACAGTGGACTAAGAAGATTTGGCTGTGTCTCTTATGTTCATACAGACCAAGGAAAGTTGAATCCAAGGGCTAAGAAAGGGATTTTTCTTGGCTATCCTGCAGGCGTCAAAGGATTCAGAATATGGCTACTAGATGATGAGAAATGCATCATAAGTCGCAATGTCGTTTTTCAAGAACAGAAGCTGTTTAAGGATTTGAAAGAGAGTTCTCAAGATGCAGAGAAACATAAGGAAAATTCAGAAAACATCAGTCTGGATTTGTTTCAGAATGCTAAGATAGGAGAAACTTCAAATCAAGGTGGAGAAACTCAAGACAAGGGTAATTCACAAGAAATGGCTGAATATTCTAGTGAAGATGAGTCTCACCACAGTGATGCTGAAACAGATGAGGAGTACTACTCAGAAGACAGTGAGGATCTTCAAGAGTATCAACTGGTGAGGTATAGAGAAAAACGAGTGAGTAAACCAACAAAACGTTTTGGATACTCAAACACAGTTGGTCTAGCCCTTGCTATGACTGAAGATGGTGGAAGACCCGAACCAAAAAGTTATGATGAGGCATTGCAGGATCCAGATTGGGAAAAATGGAATGCTGCAATGGATGAGGAGATGGAATCTCAGTACAAGAATGAAACATTTTCTCTGGTGAATAAACCTGAAAAGGTAAAGATCATTGGATGTAGATGGGTCTATAAGAGAAAATCTGGAACTCCTGGTGTTGAAGAACCAAGATTCAAAGCAAGATTGGTAGCCAAAGGGTTCTCACAAAGGGAAGGAGTGGACTACAAGGAGATTTTCAGTCCAGTGGTGAAGCATGTTTCTATAAGGCTTCTCTTATCAGTTGTTGCTCAATTTGACCTGGAGCTCGAACAACTAGATGTAAAGACAGCCTTTCTACATGGGACCATACAAGAGACTATCTTTATGCAGCAACCTGAAGGTTATCTTGATAATTCAGGTGGAGAAAAAGTTTGTTTGCTAAAGAAAGCGCTGTATGGATTAAAACAGTCCTCTCGACAATGGAATCAAAGATTTGATTCCTTCATGGTACAGTCAGGTTTCAAAAGAAGCAGGCGTGACATGTGTGTTTACATCAAGGAATTTGAAACTGGTCAGTATATATATTTGTTGATATATGTGGATGATATGCTTATTGCTGCAAAGGACAAGGATCAGATTCAGAATCTCAAAACTCTTCTAAGCTCTGAGTTTGATATGAAAGATTTGGGGAGAGCTAAGAAGATTTTGGGGATGGAGATACATCGTGATAGAGAGAATGGTATTCTCAGATTAACTCAAGGAAATTATTTGATGAAAGTTCTGGGAACATTCAAGCTTGATCAGTGCAAATCAGTTTTGACACCACTGGGAGCTCATTTTAAGCTAAGAGCAGCAACAGAGGAGGAGCATAAGGAACAAGCTGAGTTCATGAAAAATGTTCCTTACTCAAGCGCAGTTGGAAGCATCATGTATGCCATGATAGGCACAAGGATTGACTTAGCTTATCCAGTGGGTGTCATTAGTCGTTTTATGAGCAGGCCTATCAAAGAACACTGGCAGGCTGTAAAATGGATCTTAAGATACATACAGGGATCCACAGAGACACAGTTAGTGTTTAAGAAGCAAGAGAACTTTGTTCTAAAGGGATATTGCGACTCAGATTACGCAGCTGATCGAGACAGGAGCAGGTCTATCACGGGTTATGTGTTCATGGCTGGAGGTGGTACCATTAGTTGGAAGTCGAGGTTACAGAGGGTGGTTGCATTGTCTACCACAGAAGCTGAGTATATGGCGCTCACAGAGGCAGTTAAAGAGGCAGTTTGGTTGAAAGAGTTGATGAGCGAAATGGGGTTTCATCAAGAATCAGTTGAGGTGTTTTGTGATTCTCAAAGTGCTATTGCTTTGTCAAAGAATGCAGTTTTCCATGAAAGGACAAAGCATATGGCAACAAAGCTCAACTTCATTCGTGATCTGATTGCAGATGGTATAATAAAGGTGACCAAAATTTCAACTCTTTACAATTCTGCAGATATACTCACAAAGGTGTTGTCAGTGAGCAAGCTCCGAGATGCATTGGAGATGCTCAAAGTTTCAAGTCACTGAAAGAGATCAGTGAATCCGGGTGGAATCCAAGAACTAGAATCAACAGACTCAAATCCAAGGTGGAGTTTTGTGGAAGTTTGTCTTTGAGTCAAGAAGAAGAAGAAGTTTCTTCTAAGAAAAGGCCAAGTCTATGAAAGACTCTGCATCATTGAAAGGGTTCTCTCTTGTCACAACAAAGAAACAACAAGAGGTCCAAGTAATTCAAGCCCAGCAGGCCCAAGTCGAGAGTAAAGTCGTTCACGTGGCGCGCGCGTGAAGTTTTCCCAAAACAGAACTGAGGCAATCGGTTGGTAAGCTCTCTGTTTCAACATAAGAGGAAACAGGTTCAGAGCTGAGTTTGGACCACTCTCGTGAGGCGGCCATAGGGTTTGTAGAAGCAATGAGTGTGTTTTGTTGTAAGTGGTTGTGTGGACTATATAACAAAAGTGATTCTAGTGGATTCCGGGTACCGAACCCGGCGAGATTAGGGCTTCAAGTTTATGAGCCTGAACTCGTTAAAACCCTGTGTGTTCTTATTTTCATGCTCTGCACTTTTCATTTCTTTCAAGTAATCATCAAACAAACACCACAAGTGAGTTACAGAAAGAGAGAGATCGTTTAGGAGATAAGAAATACCAAGTTTTATCATCTAAACTCAACAGAGTATTGATTTTGTGTGTCTTTCTTCTTCTTCAATACAACAAAAACAACACATTTTTTATTAACAATAAATCCATTTATCTGTTTACTACAAAATTCACACGACCAATCTAATCAGGAAGAGGATCCCATAACAAGAGAGTAAAGAGAAGCAGATTCGGAACTAACAGAGTAATCAAAGGATTCACTTCGTTCACCAATTTCTTCCTTGTCAGTCTCTTCCTCGCATACTCTCTCCTCTCCTCTCTTCCCCATTTCCCTTCCTCTACTCCGGCCGCCATAATCGCCGGCGGCGGCTGGTAATACGGACAATTCGACCTCCACGAGGTATCAGGAAGCCCGAATCTCGATACCCTTTTGAGGAATTGAGAAACCCACCATTGCCGGAGATGCGTTCGCGAAAAGATCGGAGGGTAGTCCCACGAGATGTAACATGGGATTAGTTTTCCGATTAAGAATTGGGAGTGAAGCGATGGTTTCGTTGTTGGGTTTGTGAGGATGTGAGTCACGGCTTGTAATCTCTCTTCCCATGTCGTCTCCTCCATTTGTTTTTTTCTCTTGTGCGTTTAAGCTTTTTGGTTTGTTCAGTTGGATTAGAATCGAGAGGCAGAGAGTGAGCGAGAGAGAGACGTCTTCTTCTGGTTAAGTTAGTAACTGAGAATTAAACCGGAATAAACCAGGTGATAAAACCAATTTTGTTTGAGGTTTGTTGGTTCTTATTCCAATTGCTTTTGTTCTAAGGGTTTGCTAACGCTAGTGGATCTCATAATTGGTTGTTCAAATTCATAGTATTGCAATTGTGCTAGTTGCATCAAAATTTATTTATCATGTCAAAGAGGTCTAATCTGAATAACTATTGCAGCATGCAAAATAACATGAAAATAGGTAAAAATTGCGATCTTTATCGTTAGGGGCACTTGTATGTCCACGATGATGATTACGATCAAGCGACCTTGTGTTCTCTTCTGAGAGTATTGTCGAGTCCGTCGGATGTGAGTCATGATTCTTCTTCATTCTTGAACTATTATGCTCCTCTGCAAGAATAATACATAAAATACTTACTTAAAAGATATAATCTTTCTCACCAAGATTTAGTGTCGTAACTTGCAAGACCAAATTTTAATCATAAAACAGTGATTTAATCCCCTCCATGTAAGATGATCAACTTAGAGGACTGATTTAGAACACCACTAAGCTATACTTACCATTTGAACTGAGATTACCCTCGAATCCGAATTTTGGAAGCATGACATATTCTTGGTGATTATATCGAGCTTTAAGATTAGACCAAAGATCTGCAGGATCTTTTGTTGTAATATATTCTTTCTTCAGACTTTTATGGAGGTGCTCAATAATGAAAGCGTGGGCTTGTGCTTTGTCTTCATGCGATGACTCTTCTGATTTGTTAATTGTATTAAGCAGACCTTTGGTTCTTAGATGAGTTTCAACATCTATCACCCACGTCAAATAGTTTTGCCCAGAAATATCGACGACTTCGAATTCGACAAGATTTGACATGATTACTTTTTATGTGATATGAAAAACAAAATTGGAATTAGTAAACCAAAACTTCAGTAAATTTTGTTTAATGAAAACTTTAGTATTACCAGAAGAAACTCTCGTTGTGGTTCGAAGCGATCTTTCCGCTAACGTATTAAAACTACTACAAATAATGTAAATAATTAGTAGTAACTTAAGGATGAAAATGAGAAATTAATAAAAGATGTGAGCAAGGGTGAATGAAGGTGTAAGATTTTCTTCTTTCTTGTTCTGTATATATATACAAAAGGCCATTAAAAGAATATTCATGTTTTGAAAAATATAAATGTATACTTTGTTTATTTGCAATCTATCTCAAAATGTGTAAATTATGTAAACAAGGTCCGTTTGTGGGCAGGATAAATGATCTTTATTTTATTATTTCTTTGATATAAAAAAAAATAAAACTAAAAGAATAAGAATGTGGTCACTAGTCACTACGTTAAAAGAGAGTAGAGCATAAAACTGGTCCAAGCATAATCGAATCGATACGTAGAGTTCGAGAACATATGCAAGTCACTACTCATTTAACCGGATTTAAATCATACCATAAGCTAAAGAGAGTTCCCCCGCTTAGAGCCAAAGCAGAAGTCATAACTAACAAAAGTGTTAATAACTTAGGATAAAGTATAATACATTCACTTAATCAAATTATAATTAAATAGCCAATACACACAATGCAAAAGGAACACCGAACCAGAAACAATCAAAGTCAATACTTTTTAGCTTCATCCTAAAAAAAACATCATTCTTGCAACGAAACGACCAAGTTTACAAGTCTCCATAAAGTTAACAACTTGTAACATCCGAAAGTTAGCAAGTCATCATCATAATAAATCAACTAAAAATAAGAACTTACTTAAGCAACAACCAAACAAACCCCCACAGAAACCAAAGAGCCCTAGAGAGCAATGTCTAGCAACATATCTCTCATGGCATATATGTCTCTTCCCTGTGTAAGATGATGATTGCTTTGGATTTGAACAACAGAACCACCTTTCATGGTATTCCCATGTTGCCCTTCAACACATGGGACAACTGCCGCCGTTGCAACCGCCGTGGTCTCATCCGTCAATGGGAAACCAAACAGCCTGCACCTGCCTGAACCTCCATGATGATCCTCCAGACGTCCGTTAGGACTACCCGAGTTGGTTATCAAGACGGAAGAGGGTGATGATGACACGGATGGGGGTAGGATACGGGTACTAAAGTTCTGGAACGGACCACACCAAATGTTCCTCTGGCTCAAGCCTTGCTGCGGCCGATGATCAGCCATTGAGTAGGCGGGAACTGTTTCTTGACCTTGCAAGACCTTCTGGTACCCAAAAGAGTCACCAAAGTCTGCCCCTTTGAAGCGGCCTCTCCTAGCACCGGCTCCACCATCCGAACAATTGTTGATAAAACCCGGAAAAATTTCTTGACCTTGCAAGACCCTCTGGAATCTCAAAGATTCCTCAAAGTCTGAGGCACGAATCCCCTCTGCAAAAGAAACAAAAAAAAACAATGAATAAACATTAAGATACAGCGAGAGAAGATTATATCATCTTGTTTGGGAGTAGACGTGTACCAGAGACAGAAATGTCAGGCTTTACTGAGGAAAAGCCAATCCTGCTTCTCTTGGGACCAGTTGTTACGAAGCTGCCCGAATTGGAGATTGAACCAGATGGTTCGATCTCCCATGGAGAGACTCGCTGTTGATGCCCATTTGCCTCAATGTCATCCCACCTTACCTGAATATGACATCAAACAAACAGTTTCAGTGCGAGCACCGAGCTTATGGATATATGAAAAACAAGCAGCAATCTTATAGGTAACCTCTCAAACCAAACCAGTGACTGTTAAAGATCATAATTCATAGCTTACCAAAAGGCATCTCCATTTTGAACCAGGCCACCTTATAGGATCCAAGTCGCTGATTCCAGTTATAATCCCAGGGGATCTGAAAAAATAGGTGGAAACATTTTAGAAAGATGGGCATATAAGTCTATAGTGTGGCTAGGTTCTCTTAAAGCTTGAGCTATACCTTCTCTCAGAGGCATCTTCAGATTCAACCCTCGATTTGAATCTCATGCCGATACAAAATGGATAGTCAACAATCTTCAAGAACTTCGGTGCTGGGATTATGAAGTTTGACCAGCTGGCCCTGAAAAGGTTTACCAATTGCAATTCCAGTAAACTAGTATTAATAGTCATGGCATTAAACTTTTTAAAACAAACACAGTATATTACTGAGACTTGGATTGAAAGAACTCCCACGGAAACAATGAACAAGAGCAATACACAACTGAGGCCTCGAGATACTAACTGTGATTCCAACATATAACTTTTAAAGCTGAAAACGAAAAAGTTGTTATGGTTGGAGCTTACTTGGGGTTGTAGTAAATGCTGAAAACACTATGAGTCGATATGGCATGAGCTACTTCAGCGAAATTGTTGTGGTTCATATTCTGATTATACTGAGTCGAGAAACCAGAAGTGCCTTCGATTTGCGCAGCTCTTCTAACTCCCAGTCGCAGTTTGCCATCATCTCCTCTAAATCAGAGAAACCAAATATATCACAAATGCTCTTGACAGATAATTAAAGAGATTTTGTAGAGAGAAAATAATCAAATTTTGTTACTACCTGAGGAAAAGGACAGCATCTCCGGAGACAAGCTTCTTCTTGTTCACAAACGCACTCCACCCGGTGGTGAGCAAATGCCTCCTAGGTTGCCCTAAAAGAAACTCAAAACCATTCAAAATTCTTCATCTACTGTCTCAAGGCAAGAAAAAAGCAACATAAACAACAAACTTACCTCGATAAATATGGCGAAATCGCCACTCCAGGCCATGAAGATCCCTAGCAAGAAGCTCCTGAGAAGGCCGGGGCTGGCTATAGTCCTACATAACGGTATAATTAGACAGTTAAATTTCTCACTATATGAGCTAATAAATGAACAACTAAAACCCTGAATTGTCTCAGACAACTGAGACAAGTAAAGTGCAATGTACAGAGACGATTAGTATTACTACAGAATATACAGAGAGTGAGTAAGTAAGTACCAGAGGAGGGAAACAATCCTCAGCAGCTCGGCGAGGAACAGAGAAGCCACCATGAGTGCTTGTATCAGAAGCAGTGAGGGTTTTGCAGAACATGTGAGGAGTATTAGACCTCTTAAGCACTTCGTAATCTTCCTCTCCACCATCAACATCTATAACTCCCTCACGCACCTTCCTCTCAATGTCCTGTAACAACAATCAACTCAAAATCTCTGAGCTCTCGACCAATTCATATCTCTCTTGTTCCATTACTCGAGAGCTAAAAAAAGAACACTCACCTCGGACTCAGGAAGAAGAGAGACTTGAGCATATACTTCATCTGTAGCCGTCTCTGCCTAAAAAAATCAAAATTCCCACACATTTTGTTTATTGAGTTGCAGACATTTTTAAATGAAGCAAAAAGGGAAATTTTTTAAATCAAATCTTCAAAACAATTTCATAAGCACAAAACTAAAAAAACTGCAAACTTGGTTTAGAGGATTTCAAGTGTTCGCCATGAAAATGCCACAAGAGTAAATGCTAATGGAGCCCAAAAAAAAAAAAAAATCCCCAAAAAAAGAATCAAAGAAATAAACATAAATTCGTTTGTCCTCAAACAATTCAATATTCGAAGGCACAAATCTCCAAACTTGTATTGAAAACCCCAACTCAGATTCACCAAACCAAAATTCAAAAAAAAAAAAAGAAAAACCAGAAAAACAAAACCCATATATCTCTGAGAAAAACATAAATGAAGAGAAACAAAGAAAAAAAAACAGAAAGAGAGATTTATAGAAAAGAGAGAGAGGATTATTACGTGAAGCTTAAGATCAAGAATACGACAGAACACGTGAGGAGGGAGGCCGTAAATCGCGGCGGAGAAATCGGGGGCTTGTTCTAAATGTCCCTGAGGGAAATACAACACAAGGCTTCCTCTTTTTGGTAGAGATATGAGGGGTCCAGCACAAGCGTGCCATAGCTCCATACATACCCCTGAGCTCGACCCACTCACCGCACTAGCAGACACTGACGACGACGATGAAGGAGAGACCGACCCTGATGCTGAAGACGGCGTCGTTTCCTCTTCCTCCGTCTCCATTACGTTCAGATCGATTAAACCACCCATCAAATTGAGAGATAAAGATAAGAGCTTTATTATTATTATTAAAACAAAAACAACAAAAAAGGAAGAAATTTTTCAGAGGAGTTTCTTCATGACTTTAACCCTCTTAGCAAAAGAGGAGAGAGCACAGTGATGAGTGAGTCTTAAAGCCGTGGAAAAACAAAATAAAGGGTTTTTCCATAAACACCCAAGATTTTTAATTTTCATGAAGAAAAAAGAAAAAAAAAAAAAGGGAAAACAAAAAGTTTTGATTTTTATTTATTTTATAATTCATAATGTTTAAAGAGAAGAGAGAGAGGATCAGAACAGAACAGTACTGAGTGCTCTCTGCCACAGTGCCCTCTGCTACGTCTGGTGACTGATGTGTGTGGTGTGGCTTTTAGACCTTTTGTGCGTGGAGAGAGACATTAGATGGATTTGATTTTTTATAGATTTCATTTTTTTTCTTTTTTATTAGTTTACACAACAGTTTCTTGCAATGTTGATAATACTAGTGGATTTTACTCAAATACTATATTTATATTTATATTTATATGACTAATTACTAGTATATATGCTTTTTAATCATTATATAATAAGAAGAATAATGGCCTTAACTAACGTCTTTTATCTCTTCTTTTGTCGTCTCGTTGAATGATTTTCTTCTCTTTTTTTTTGTTATGGTGGGAGAAATAAAAGAATGATTCAATACTGGTGGCATACTTTTAGGGATTGATGCACATTAGTGAATAGTTTAAAATTATTTATCCATTATTATATAAGTAGTTCATGTGTTTTGTGTTTTGTGGTGTAGATTTGGATTACCGTTATATTCTAAATTTTTTATATTTCCCCGTGAATGTAAAGTACGATGTGTGCATTGGGAGATTTTTTTTTTTTTTTTTATTGGCTTCGATAGTTTAGTATAGTATACGTTGCTAAGGGTTGTATATTTCTTGCAATGAATATTTACGCCTCTCTAATTATCTCCATGCGTTTATGTTGTGGTTCGTATTTGGAACTATGTGAATTTTTTATATAATAAATATTATACATTTTTTCTTTTAACAAAAAAAAATATATATATACTTTCGAATTCTTAAATTTTATCATGCTATGTAAACTTCTATATGATATTTGTTGAATAACATAACATATAGTTTAGTAATTTGTATAATAACAACCAGATTTACCCATAACCATTATTTATTAACAATTTTATTGGATCCTAGTATATAAAATAAATATAAGAGATAGAGATAATTCAAAAATCTTTGCTAAATTTGGTAATTATCGGCTGGTCACTCAGTTGCACGACGATTCCACTAGAAGGTCCATTTTTGTGGACGAAATTGTGTGACATGGACACATGGTCGACATGGTGATTGGCCAATTAGCCAATCAATCGATTTTGGTTCAGCTTAGGAGTGATGATCAGTCGATAATCTTTCTTGGTTTTGGGTATATTATCTTGTTTCTCTAATTTTTGTTGTACTATTTTTTATGCATCAAAATGATATATGTTTACTAAATTCATTGTAACTTATAAAAATAATGCTATAAACTCGACATTTCAAATTTTATTATTTTTGTTTGGATTATTTTACATTTAAAGAGGATAAAATGAGGCTGAGGATTGAGGAAACAAAAAACAAAAAAACATGGTAGGTAAGAGAAATCAAAAGACAAAGAGATATCATGGGATAATATTTAAATCCTAGCACTCTCATTACCGATATGCATACTTACGACTGGCCGTTTTAACTATTATATAATCTTTTTAACCTCCATATTAACCTATATTTCGTGGTGAAGTATCCATCACCAATTCACCATGTCCAAATCGACCACTAATTTTTGAATTTCTATTGTTCAACTTAGGCCGTTTGCTCCAACAACCTTTAAGTATATTCCGAGATGCCAAAAATATCAGCTTTAGTTTTCAAGAGGACTCGTGTGATAATTATTTCCGATGAACTTTAGTAAGTTTAATTAACATATAAAAATTTATGTGTCATTACTCTGTCTGGTGATATGGTAAATTTTTAAAAACTTATTTATATGTTTAATAAATCTATTTTAGTTAAATATTTACAGTACAAAAAATTCCAAGGCAAAAGTCCATTAACAACAACCAAGCATGTACTAAAGAGATTTGTTTATGAACCTATTATAAACGGCGAATAAATTGATGGATACACAACACAACACATCCGAATTTCTAAATAAACATACCTAAATGCTTTTGTTAAAACAGGGGGAATTATTGCATATCTACAAAGTAGGGTCCATAAATGGTAGGACATTTTGAGAGAAACAAATGGTAGGGATTATATATCTTTTTGGTAAGATGAGGTTTCGAAAATTCTTATAATTATGTCTACCCTGATAAGGAACTAACCTAATCATACCACATTTTGAATTATATTAAGGTCTTAATGCACATGCAAACAAAATTATTTTTGTTTGCCTAGTACATCTTTCACTTCTTTAAAGTCTATTAAAAAAAATTGGATTGGTTTAGTGATACAATAAATGGTTATAGAAATTTAATCTTGACATCTATTATATAAAATCATACATAAAAATAAAAAAACTCAAATCACTTAAGGATAATCATAAAAACTGTTTTCGATAAAATTATGGCATGTTATAATCTCTTTGGAAAATATATCTAATATAGTTAATGGAAACTAAATAATAGTATAAAGTAGTTAAAACCTACGAAAACTAAAAATATAGTTTATTAACATTAATATAAACGATAACACAATCTAGTGATTGCACATTTTTTAAAGATTAAGTTAAAATATATTTAAAAAATCAACCAGAAAATAGCAGAATACAAAGCCTTTTAACCAAAAAAAAAAAAGAAAAAAAAGAAAAGAAAAAAAGAAGCAGAATACATATGTCGCGAGTCCTTTCCTTCTAGACCCGACATCGTAGTTGAATATTAGTTACGGTCCATGTCGACCATCAAATTAGTACAAATGTATAGAGGGTTAAGCATAACTAAAGAATGATGAAATGTATAAAAAAATTCCATAAATACGGAGTATTGTTTTATTATAATTACTAATAGTGAGAATCTCTCAAAAGTCTCTCAACACCCAACACAATGCAGCAAAGCAAAACAAGAGAACAACGAAATCTGTAAAAAGGTGCAACAACATGTAGGGGGTAAAAAAGTAAATAAAGAATATGTAAAAGGAGAAATAGAGAAAAAGAGAGAAGAAGGTCCTTAAATTGGGAGTGTCATAAATTACAAAGAACCCGAGGATCAGGGGGGACTTTTCCTTTTATTTTATTTTTTTTGGGTATTTAAAAAAAAAGATTTAAGTGTTTGTTATGGTGAACACGCGAGACAGTCTAAGATGTAGTAATATAGATACAGCTATAGAGAGGCCACAAGAAAGAATAGGGACCTTAGAGTGGGGGCAGGACCCGGACAAAACGGGTTACAAATCCAAATACCCAATTGGTTAATGCCCCGACATCTGTTTCCTATCTTCTTTTGGTAAGTCTCTCGACCCTCACGCTCTTTCCTTGCGCGTCCTCTCCACTCTCCTTTTTCTGGTCTTCTTTACCCGTTTCATCATCACTGTTCACTTTACTTCTTCCACCTTTTATTTTTCTCTCTTTCTCTGGACATTTTGCAGAAGAACCTAACCCCACATTTTCATTCAATGCTTCTTCACTTTCGTTTTTTTTTTTAATTTATTCGAGGGGGCTAATATACGATTTCCTTCTCCCTATCCCTATTTATTTTTGAGATTGTGATTGATAAACTATCATGTTCATGTATCAATAAGCTACTTTTTCATTTATTCATTTTTCTTTTTCTTTTTTTTTATTATTAAAAAGAAGTTAATGAAAATAACTATGATAAATGTCACAACATGTGATCGGTGGTGTTGTACTGGTGTTAAACATGCGCGACATATAGTTTTACTGATAAATTTAATACGAATCACATTTCTATATATTTATAGAAAATATGATTTTATCACTTATATATTTAAATGATGTTTGCGGTGGTAAATCACTATTTTTACATTGTTTAGGTTCAGTTGTTTTGTTTTGTTTATTATGATTATTCGATTTCATCAAAGTTTAATTTTCATTTATTTCAACAATATTATGTGGATTTTGAAATTTGGTTTGGTAAAACGGCATTGTTAATAATATAAAATCAGTAAACTACATGTTTTATGCTTTTATTAACCCAAATAAACATGTTCTATAAAAATTAGAAAGTTGATCATTGGTGTTTTGATAACACCGTTTGTTCAATTGTAAGAAGATAGTATTTATTAACTATGTTAGACAATATTACCAATGAAGTGACAACATAGAACTAAAACTGTCCGTAGGCTTTTACATCAACAATATTTTCAGACGTCCCAATTTTTAAATGCTAAAACGTCAAAAAAAACAATAAATATATATATATGCGCGGGGTTGCACGCGCTGCAACAGAAAGTAAAGAGTAGTGTTTTGTTTTGATAACAGAGTAAATGATTTTCTTAAGACGAACTTTTACTTTTTTTTGACTGATTACTATTTCGGGCCTTTAAATCCTGCTTTAATCAGTTGTGTCAGTGCCACCCACCGCACTAAGATTGATTCATAATTACATGGTGCGTTTTCTATTTTATTTATTTTTATTTCATCTGTTTCTTGATTGAGAAACCGATTTTTTGTTCTTTTTTTCTTTTTGGAATAGTAAATTAGTTTCAATTAGAGATTTGAATCTGAGATACATAATCTTTTCAAAGCCTCCTAATACATCAAATGCTGAGAACATCAATTCATGAAATCAAATTGTGTTGGACTTGCTTTTACTGGGGAAAAGGGAAAAAAAAAAAAAACAATTAACAAAAAGTAAATATTAATTGCTTTTATTTGTGATGGATTCTCTTTCTCATGAAACTTTGTAAACAAATAAGATCTTTTAGATTATAAACTTTCTAATGAAATCATAGACACTTTTTTAAATATCAAATTTATAAGATAGAATATCAAATTTATAAGATGAGTATTTTCTATTATATATATAACGACACTATAAGGATCTTTAGCTTGTTTTTTACAACTGCTCGTTAATTGCTTAACATAATTTATTTACTTTTAGTTGAAATTACTAAGTTAATGCACGAGTTCAATCAAAAGGAGTTATCATTGAATTTCAAAATGTACATAAACCCAATATATCTCGTAATCAATTCATAATATATTGATCCATACGTTAACTTTTCCAACAAGCCAAAAATCACCATTATTCTTATTTTTACCCCATTTTTTTTGTAATATTGAAGTCCCGTACGTACAAAATGTAAACAGACTTTTTAATAATACGTTTTCGTTAGTATGATAGGGAGTTTTTAGTTTCGAGTAGATCAACTGTATATACAAACCAAAGAAATGTTGGCGTATTTAATTCCTGTCATTAGTGCGATCATAAGCAGATATACCAAACAAAATATAATATCGAATTAATTTGTTTTTCTAATTTGACTATAGAATGTACATGCTGTATCGACGTATCGTAGATATTATAAAACAAATTGACATGTCCCATTATATCCACTCCGCCCATAGGCTGAATGTTTTATGGAGCGAGATTGGTCAACGGAACGAAAATTACATTTTTTTGAATTTTTGTAAGAAGAATACGATTTCTCAATTTATGGATCTTTTGACCGTCGAAACTAAAAAGATGACTTTAATGCTACTGAGAGAATAAGAAATGAGAAAGCCAAGTACATAAAAATATAATACTCCATAGATTAACTATAAACCTTTCATATATTAATTAGATTATAAACTTAAGAAATTTTTGGTCTAGATGTCAACTTTTTTTGTTGTTGGCTCGAAAGCACATTTCATTTTTAAAATTTAGTTTTTTTTTAAACAGGAAAAATATTGCATAGTTTAATTACCTTTTTCGGCTTTAATATGTATAATTAATCTACAAATTGAGTTACAAAAGTCATATGCACATATTTAAACAATAAATACCCAAGTTCTTGTGGGTTAAAAATTCTCAATCCGAACATTTTCCGAAACACACATATTACTTATTAGAGTCGATCCCATTTTAACAACTTTAAGTTTAACCTATGAAAATTTTAAACTAAAAGATAAAGTAGTCTCAAAGTTTATAAGAAATTATATATGTTTGTCATTGAAGATGTTGATAGTGTCGAAAGAAAAACTTATAGTGAAGATCTATAATTAAGTTATTACTTATCACCCTTCATTCTTTCAGTATATTTCTCATTGAAAAGAAAAAAAAAAATTAGTGAAGATCTATAAATGGGAGAACTTAATCATTGGCCTAAACCCAAAAGATAATTTCCAATTTTCCATATATCGCCACTATAAATATTTTTTTTCTTCTTTTATACTATAAATCTTTCACTGTACCACCACTCAAATCATTGGTTTTTACATATCTAATTGTTAGTGTTTTATAAGATGTTAACTGAATAATCACATTCAAAGAAATTTTACATGTGTAGCCCATACAATATTTATACAGTAGTACAGAATGTTAATATATATTTATAATTTCTTCTGTCGTCTTAAGTGAAAATAATATCTTTTTCTTTACAGGTTTAAAAGATTTGTATGAGGTTGATCAAAGATTTATCGAAAAAGTGTCGGCGATTCGTAGTTTCAATAGTAGTTCTTCTTCTCGTCAAATAGACGAATACTAAAAAAAAGGAACATCGTTTTATAATATTTCAACTCCAAAATGTTATCATTTTTTCTTTTGGGAGTTTCGCTGTATTTAAACTGACTAAGTTTATTTATAAGATACATTTTTTTAAATAAACAAGATACATTTTTTTTTAATAAGATACTCCATTCGTTTCAAAATATAAGACGTTTTGTCTTAAAACACAGATATTAAAAAAGTATTTTTATTTTTTTAAAGATATTATTTAATAAAAACAAATAATTCAGCTAATTATAAAAAAACTGTAAATTTTTATTAGTCACACAATATTCAATAAAATAAAAAATTATATATAAATGTGAGAACACGTTATATTATGAAACATACTAATACTTCTAAAACGTCTTATATAATAAAACGGAGGGAGTACATTTTTACTTTTGGAACTTTCTCTATCAAGAAGATAAAGTTAGACATACGAATGACGATTGATGACAAAATATGATTAAAGAACAACTCGTGGCAAACCAATCATACTGCTGTGTTTAAACTTTTGGCAGATGAGGATATGAATTTCTATTTTTCGTGTTAATGATGTAGCCAGGGATTTTGCAGACTTGTGTTTGATGCTATGATGTAATCTTGGATAAACGAGCGTTGGGTTTGTGTTAGTGACTTATGTTGTGGTCCATCCAGAGGATAGTGGAGCTCAATTTTTGTTTTTGTTTAATTATAACTTATAAGGCAATTTGGTAGGTAGTACAATTTGATAATTTAATATGCCCAATTTTTTTTCTTTTCTGTTTAAATTCCATTTAGTAGTTGACATTTTTTTTTTTTTGACGGAATACTATTACGTTGACATTCACGTCACAAATGGGGAAAAAAATTGTTGGTAGATATTTGGAGTTCGTAATGATGCAAATGTAAACTTGAAAAAATTATCAAAATTTTATAAAATAACTAAAAGATTTTTGAAGTCTTACAAATTTTTTTAAAAAATAAAATAAGTTTAAATCTATATTACATGGAATCGGAAACGGATACGTGAAAACGCATAAACAACTTTAAAAAAAAATTAGGAATTGGATATGTGTTGGAAGCATATATATATATAACGTATATGATTCCTAATTTTTTATATATATAATTAACTATCATATTATATTAAACAAAATATTGAAAACACAAATTCAATATATTTTTATATAACTCAACATGAATAATTTTAAAATCTAAATCACTATCTTTATTCTCATCTTTGTCAACTCTAAAAATATTTTTACTATAAATTATATGTTATAATCACAAAATTCAAATCTTCTAAAATAATCTCATTCAACTAATCAAATTAATAACTTTTAACATCTCACATGTTAGATGAAAGATAGGAGTAAATACAAAAATACAAAATATAATATACATAAATGTCAAAGTACTAAATTAGTTTTCGATATTGTTTTATTATATAACAAGAGACATAACAAAAATAAATTTACCATTCACATTAAATTATGACACAACATTTTCAAAACAAAAGCGTAAACTTTCAAAAGGGAAGCGCAAATTTTCAACGTGTTTTTAAAAGAATTTTTTGAAAACGAGCTTCCATAAACTTCAGAAAGCTTCCAATTCTAATTAGGATTCTAAAACAAGAGGCGGATCTCCAACAAAGGTTATGTGCTACTAGGTTTGAATAATAAGTTTTTCCTTTTCTTTAATGCGTAGTACATCTACGTGGAAAAATATAATTATCACAAGAAAAGAAAAAAAAGAGAGTCCAAACCTTTTTGTTCCCTTAGGGGCCCTAGAATACTTGGCCCGGCTGTGTATTTCCTTTGTTCTCTCGCCCATTGACTTTTTGACATGCTTCTAAATCACAGTTAAACCGTTTAACCGGATGATTTGGTTCCTTCTAAGTTCTAATGACATTGAAAATCTCCAGTATCTCGGTCTGTTTTCAGGGGACCTACGGAAGTGTTGATTCATGTCTCAAGGCGTTGATATATTGACACGTGGTAACTCGATTAGAAGATCGTGGGGTCCACGTCATACTTTGCCAAAATGGATTAGACCTGTCGTTGTCTGTACTCAGAAGCGGTCGTGTCGTGGGCCTTTAATCATACGAGCCATATGTTTATTATTCCGTTTGATTTTTGTCAAAAGAGAGGTGTATTTTTTGGCTTCGGGATGATAAATTTATTATTTATTTTTTTAAACAATTTTAGGTGATCCTAGTCGGTATCAAACTAGAGATTTAGGACCAACAAATTTTAAATATAAATCAACCCATCGACGAAAGATTGATCCATTGGAATTTTAACTAGTTTACGGCATCATGCAAAGCAACACAACCACCTCCAAAGTTCAGTCCTTGCTTCTCAACATACATATTATTTTTGTTCCTCAGAATTTAAACCAAGAGAAAATGAATTTACGTCTTATTCAAAGTCAACAACCATTAAGCTATAAGCAAAGTGGACTGAATGAGAAGTTAAAAAATTAAATATAAATAAAGAAAAAACACAAAAATATTCCTGTGAGGTGCTTGCGTATTGTCTTTTATTTATCAATATAATAATAATGCTTCAGTAATGTGATTTGTTAGATTGATAAAAACTCAGCTAATCCCACCATTATATTGTTTCTTCTTTTTGTAGGCTCATCAAGTTTGGTCTTTTTGATGATCTGGTGGGCCTTTAAACGAACTCTGTAAGTTTTTTTTGGGCCTTTGAATTTTGCAACCATCTTCCCAATTACAAGGAACTAAAAAGTCTTTTTCACTCAATGAATCTGTAACGTTTCCAGTACATCGAAAGAGATAAAAGAATGAAAAAGGAAAAAGCTCATTTCTGCTATGTCGAGCAGCAACCCGATTTTTTAACGGCTGAAACATCATCTCTGCTTCCGACATTAATCATTTGTCCTTTAGGCAAAGCAGTGGTTGGATCATCTCCAGCTTCAAGAGCCTTCTTGCTAACGACTCTGTAAATCTGAGTGAGAACCTCTGTGAAAGCGTTTTCGACATTTACAGCTTCGAGTGCTGAAGTCTCCATGAAGAAAGTGTTTTCTCTCTCAGCAAAATCTTTCACTTCATCCGTTGAGATGGCTCGAAGGTGATTAAGATCAGCTTTGTTACCTACGAGCATTATAACAGTGTTTGCGTCGGTGTGGTCCCTTAGCTCCTTTAGCCATCTTTCAACGTTCTCGAATGTCACGTGCCGTGTCACGTCGTAGACCAATAACGCACCAACGGCTCCTCGGTAATAAGCGCTCGTGATGGCTCGATACCTAATTTCAAAATGCACACTACGATCAATGGAATACATACTCGAGCAGAACCGTGGCAACATAATTGCTATATAAGGGTGGGACAATTCGGTTTCGGTTTGGGTTTTTTCTTTTCGTGTTTTTGTTTTATAAAAATCAAATAAAAGTTAGTTGGCTTGGTTGGATGCAGTTTTGGTTTTGTTCAGTTTAGTTTGGTTTTTGGATAAGAATTACATATTACAAAATATATATATATATATCGTTAATGATACAAAAGAAGGATATAAATAAATAATTTTAACTAATCAGTTAATCAATATTTATGTAATATTATAAAAATAAAAAATTCTATAAAATTTCAATAAATTTTTGTTTATTAAGCTTGGTTACACTTTAGGATATTTAAGGTGATACTAATCTATATAAAAAATAATTTCGGTTTGATTTTTTATTTAACATATATATTTAAAAAAAAAAAAAAAAAAAAAAACATATATATATTTGATTCAGCTTGGTTTATATGTCCACACATACAGTTGATGAATTGATTACCTTTCTTGGCCAGCAGTGTCCCATATCTGAGCTTTGACAATCTTGTCGTCGACTTGGATGCTACGTGTTGCGAATTCGACACCAATGGTCGAGCGTGAGTCGTGGCTGAAGTCATTTCTAGTGAAACGAGATAGCAGATTTGATTTTCCGACACCGGAATCTCCCGTTAAGACAACCTTAAAGAGGTAATCGTAATCGTCTTCAGCTTTATATGTCCCCATATCTGCTTGCTACCCTTTTTGTATTCGTGATGTCTTTTGAGACAATTTTGTCCAAACATAGATTATCTGCCTGTTCCAAGAATTTTGGAAGACAAGAAAGAATCTAATCTTTTCTGCAGATATTGTCTTCTTCTTTTTTGTGGAGTTATTTTTTTGTCTGTTAACGTTGACTAAATTAGAGAAAAGACCAATGTTTACGAATGATGAATATAAGAAGAGAAGGAGATCATTCAGATAATCAAGGATTCTCCTCTATTTTACTGGTCATATTAATTTTGGGATAATCTAAATATATATCTCAAGATTGATCTCACGAAAAATACTATATAATCTTTTGTTTTGTGTGATGATCTTTGCTTAAGTTTTCTAGTTTAAATCTCTCTTAAAAAAAAAAAAAAGAAAAAAAAAAAAAAAAGACTTTCTCTAAAATGAGTCTTTTACATGTGGATGATATATTGCTAACAAAAATCTTTTTTGTCGAACTAAACCGAAAACAATATGGCTATTGGCTATTACAGTATTTTCCCATTTTTATTCTAACTTTTTCTTTTGATCTTGGCACTTTAAAAAGCGTTAATGGATTTAGGTACTTCGGGTACTATTTATGTCAAGAATACCTCTGTTTGTTCTTTTGATTTTGTTGAATTGAACTTGTACACAAAATAAAAATTAAAAAAACTCAATCTGGTCCCACACATGAAATAAATTTGTTCATATAAACTTATTATCTAAATTTAGTCCGCAACCTAAACCTGCCCACATGAAGTCGGTACTTAAAGATTTGGTCCACTAAATGAATTAAACTAATACATCTGACCTCCTAAATGAATATATGTTTTGGCCCACTTAATGAATTTAACATTGTCCATAGTGATATGCGGCCAAATAATCTGCCCCATTTTTACTATACTTCATAGGGGTTCTGATTTCTCATGTTATTCGACCAAAGATCCATCATCGATCGTCTCTTCTGATTACAATAAAGTGGTTAAGGATCTTAAGATACTTTATTTATTTATCCATGGCTACATCAAAATTTATTTTTACCGTCAATCCGCTCAATCACGCTTATATATTGGTATACATTAGCATCGCTTGATTTCTCTGCCGTCTCCAAAAAAATTAATATACTCTTTGCCAAGTTAGCTAATGCCATAAAGTCCAAGAAGAGACAAAGTAGCTTCCGTTGTCTTTAATATTAATGGATATGCTTCTTGTCATAAGCAGCAGTATGTCAACTATTTCGCTGCACACGCGGGTGTACCTTGATTAGGTGTCTCGTGGTACAGAGTACAGACCTCACTTGTCACGAATAAGTTTGACATGACGTGCTTCTTTAGTTATGGATCACATTTTATCTGTTTGGGGTGTAACGTAGCAATTTAGAGGTCTTTGTTGCGTAGGTGTTTGGATGGATCGCTAGTCACATCGTTGTGGAGAGGTTAAGGGAGAGCGCTTTAGGAGATTTTGGCGTGGAAACATTCGAGAGAAGAGCCTTCCAATAAGTATAGCCATGAGAAAATCACTCTCAACAGTGTCGTTGATGTCAATTACAATTAATGCAGATGTCAAGGCCGCATCACTATCAGATATGTTAGAATTTCACTTCTGAAAATTCTAAAATTGTATTTTTTTTTTCTTTAAATAAGTACCATTTTATTTTTTTTTGCTTTTTCACTCTACCCTGAACAGAACAAAGTATCATTTGGAGATACAATAAGAATGATAAAGAGAAGAAATAAAGGAATTACAACAAGGCTTAGGAAATATACAGGTAGATGACTATTGTGAGAGAGAGATAAGTAGTAAACCCGTGAAGAGAGCACAACGGAGAAGATGATATCGATGTCCTAGAAAACCGGTGGAGTAGTTGCAAATTGAAAGAATCCAAACCAAGTAGAAAGGAAAGTGAACCCTTATGGAGAATCAACATTTGCAGAGGGCATCAAACCGGTGCAGAATTGTATTTATTTATCATACGAGTCTCTAGCCCTCAGACTAACTAACAACATATATGCTGTTTAAGTAATTAGTCTTTCGTATCTTTTTAAAAGCTAAAGCCACAAATTACTAAATTTTGTTATCTAGTGGTTTTAAGTAATGGATATTGTATTATTGTATCGAAATTCAAGATTGATTTTGAGTCCAACGAGGTGAAACTGTCGCACCACTAATTTTTTAAAGCTATATATATAGCTTATACGATAATATATATTTAAAGTTAAGGTTTCAAAAAGTAAAAAAAAGTATAGAAAATTACGGATAAAGTAAAATAAAAATGGATTATTAAAAGTGTATGGATCGAGTCTTCGAGATGGCTTCTTTAGAAAATAAGTATAAGAGATTCAGAAACAAAATTATTAATTTTAACTTAGTTTTCTATATAGTTTTCCAATTTTGTAAAGAAATTAATTAGTTTCGGAATTATATAATTTCTTTTCAAAGTGAAAGGATATAGAGTAGGAAATTTAATTAATCTAATTTTGATAAATGAATTTGTTGAAACAGATGCAAAGATGATTGTATTTGTGATATTTGAAATCTTCATAACATAATATTTAATAGTATGACTAACAAATTGCATATAAGAATCTCGTTTTTCTTAAGACTCAAGATATGTTAAAATAGACCTAGTCCAAATTCATACAGAACTATTCAGAATTAATATTAATATTAATATACAGTTTAAAATATATATTAGAAACAGTAATTACTTTAAATGGAAAGGGACCTCACATTTATTACAGCGTAGTTTATGATAAAAATGTTTTTTTTTTCTTTAACCATAAAATTCTCACTGATCACCTACGACTCTACGAGGCTACAAGATACTGCAACCTGAGATCTACTCGAAGATTCATAAATGTTATCCTTATCAATTCGCAACATCTCGCTTGCATTACAAGAGATCTAAATCATCGTAGATCTATCAATTTAACATCTTAGGCTATAGATAAAAAAAAAAAAAAAAAAAGCAAAAATGAGAGAGAGAACAAGGAGTGAGTGTCATATGAATATGAAATCATGATGAGGAGAAAGAGTTAAGATACTGTTGTCAGTTTTGGACGTAAGAGAAAGTTTGTCCCACTTGTTGGTGAATCCACAGTTCCTCTGGTCAACACTCTTCTCAACCTATTTTTTTGTTTGTCTCTTTCTTAGCTTTCTATTTTTTCTTTCTTGTCACTTCATAGATTTCTATTTACACTCATTAATCTCATTTAATCTCATGACAACATCTAAATTGCGATCGTAATTTTCTACTTTAGTTTGGCAAAAGGCCAATAGTTCCTTTTTAAACACAACAATATAGATTTGGTTCCGTTATGATATTATTATGTTACTATACATAGGTTTTTTTCTCCCACAATGTTACTACAGATAGTTATTTTTTTTTTTACCATGCGTAGTTAAAGTGTTTAGTTTAGGCATTTCGGGGGAATTTAAGTGCACACGGCAGCATAGACAGTGGCAACAATGTGTCCATGAGTGTCTGAGTGATATATAAATTAAAATTTAAAAACTTACAGTGATATAATAAATAAAGTTTTGTAATATTTTATGCAATCTTTATGAGTACATTACATACTAAATTACAATATTCAATTTTTTAAGAATACGTTGCATTGTGGTAAATTATAAATTGTACATTTGTGATATCTATGCCGACTTTATTTTACATATTAAGTATGCGGTGATAAATTAAATATTAGATGACATGGGTAAAGCCGGTTTAATTATGAATATGATAGTAAAAATTGAGTGCCGTAGACAAAAAGAAAATAATACAAGCATGGGTAAAGCTAACTTCAAAGCGACAAGATGAAGGAAACAGTCAAACAGTAGAAAGTAGGACCGTAGGACCAGGTTTTTATTGAGAAACATTTGTGTGATTTGATATTACATTTTTATTTTGCACTTTTTGACATCTGATTTGATCTAACAAAGCCCCTACCTCGCTAGACCTCCTTTGTATTCAACTACAATTATTTTACTAAAATGTTATTCTCTTTTTTTTTTTTTTTAACGTCTAAAATGTTATTCTCTTTTATTCCCTTAAATATATGTAGGCACTCGTATACTATGTACTCCATCACATAGGAGTAAATTATACTATCTGATATCATGAATTCCAAGTTAATAAATTAAAGCAAAAGGATCATATCAACTGACTGTCAAAACTCTGTTTCCTAACTTTGATACGTTACTTATTCCTTTGTACCAAAATAATTCGTTTTCTTATGATGTAAAATATTCAGATGATATCTTCAATGCGGACATCTAAAAATAACAGTGACAGTGATTTGAACCTTTTTTGCTTTTCTTTTTAGTTAAGGTTAATTTTATTGCAAAAACGCTTATAACCTTATTATTTTTGTATTTGGATATCTTATAGGGTAAATTTGAACATAACCACCTAAATAGTCTTACTGATAGAAAACCTGAATTACAAGTAGAAAATGTTAGAGTGGCTTTAAACAGAAAGAAGAAAAAAGGTTTTTTAATATGAATATCAACTATTGTTAATTAGTAGAATTCTACTGATATTAAAATAAAATAAAAAATTCTTTACAAAACTTGAATTCATAGTGTAGTTCAAAGCATTCTGTACTAGTGTGAATGGTTTAGTAACGTTTTAAATCCCCGGGATTAAAGTGAAATATCACTTCACGAGGACTGAAGTCATATTCCCCACATCCCGCAAGTGAACCTTACATCACAGTCTAAACACTAACATAACGCATATGAACTAGTTTACTTTCTCATTGGGTAATGTGAAGCTTCTATATTACTCATCCGGTCATCCCTATATTAGCCCATTGTTGAACAATTCCGCATATTATATAATATTCAAATGAAGAAACAAAGCATTACAGATTTTTGAAATTAAAACGAAACAGCATATATTGGCCAACAATCTAACGAGAGAATTTTATGAATGTTGTCCGAAACTCATACATCACACCATCACAACAGGTAACTGAAACCAATATTTTATGAAATCTTTAGATTTAAGCCTACGTACGAGAGAGAGATAGTGAAAGAAAGAGACATGTCTTAATTTCTTCTGCAAACTCAAATCTCCCACACGACTAGATCTGCAAAAGCAAAAAAGAGACCTCGAAATTGATCACATAGATAAAGTATATACCTAAACTTTTTATTGTATATATGATTATATATACACACATGCAGGCACATCCTCCGAAATATGGTAGTAGAATCTATACTACAAAAGTCAAAAAATACGAAGGCCAAAAAAAAAAAGAAAAAAAAACCAATGAATGCTTTGAAGAAGCGCAAGGTGTGTGTATGTAATTAAATTAGTTTGAGTCAACATTGTTGACCTAAGCCAAACAACATGTCTCTCGCATGCATTTATCCATTTTAGATCCCAATGAAGAAATAAACTACTATAGCTCTACAAAACCAAGATTATATAGCCATTAGTTAAGTATTTATTTTACAATAGTTTATTTATTTAACCTATGGTGGTATCTAGCTATAGTGAAGTGATTGTATAAACCTTAATAATTATAGTATAACAAGGAAAAATAGAGTAGAAACAAAACCAGATAGTAGGAGGCTCCATGTTGAAGAGGGTGAATAGCGACTCCATATTCATCGGTGACAATGGGCTGACCCGCGGAATTAATGAGAACAACGTCTTCCCCGAATGCATCTCTCACATTGAACGGTCCCGGGCTCACTTCAAGCTCCATTTCATTGATTAACACCCTTATTCTCGATCCTGCTCCTTTCGAGTTCGCCATTATTTCATGTTAGTGTCATGACATATATGTTAACACTTATCTAATGTAAAACAAAAATTATAAACCTCTTTTTTTTTTTTATGAATTACAAAGAGAGGTATACAAATAATAATCATTTACATACGACTAATAAACATGAAAGTTTTTTTTTAAAAGATTTAATTATATTGATTAATGTGTCCCTTCCATTGTTGACACACAATCAATGTATCTATACTATTGAGTAAAAATTAAACATATAAGTAATAAAGGGAGATAACTTTTTATATCAGCATATACCTTGAACTTGAAGCTGGTCCGAAGTTGATGGGACAGTAGCGAGAGAATGAGAAGTAGTAATAGTAGAAGTAGTGGGGGGAACATGAAGCATGATGTTATTGTTGTTGTAAGAAGTGGTTTGATGACAAGTAGTAGTAGCGTAACAAATCTGAGGCTGTGCTTGCTGCAACATCTTCATCCTCATTTCTTCATCTTCTTTCTCACTCAAGTGTTGATGATGAGTTCCATAACTCACACCACCACCGTTCATGATATCACTCAGTAGGAGTCCGGTACATGGCCCCAACGTTGGAGCAGGTTTCTGTTGCTCGATCATATCACCGGAGAGAAACCCTAATTGGGATGAGACGTTGATCCCTTCAAACCCTCCGACGGTGGAAACCGGGAAGAGAAACGCCGGTTCCGGCGGAAACACCCCCATCATTTGACTACCACCCAAAGAGAGATTTGTGTTGTTACTGTTCTTGTTTTTTCGGGGTTTGGTGGATTTGGAGGAAGAAGATGAGGAGGAAGAGGAAGAGGAAGCCGAGTTTGGTGAGGAAAGAGGTTGTGATTGCGGTTGCTGCTGCTGCTGAGGGAGAGAGTGTTTGGAGTGGTTGTGGAGGAGGCGGAGTTTGTGTTTGCTACGGGACTTGCGGTTTTGAAACCAGTAAAAGACGTTAGCATCACCGACTTGGCCGTATTCTTGCAGCTGAGCCCTAATCCTCCTGATCTCCTCTCTCGGTGGATTCACCATCCCTGAGTTGAAGATGGCTTCAAGAATCCGAATCTGCTCTGGCTTTGGATTCCATCTCGGTTTTGGCTCTGGACTCCTCTCCACCTCACACCCTTTTTTGGCAAACCGTAACAAAAAACCAAATCTCATCAGATTAGAATTCTCTAAAACAAAACTTTCAATTGCTCTTTATCAAAAAAAAAAAAAAAACTTTCAATTGTTGCTAGATATGTAAAATTAAGTAGACGAACCTGAAGAGTAGGGAGAAGATCGGTGGGAAGCAGAAGGCAAGAGAGAAGAGTTGATGTCGTGTTGCCATTGATGGGGATGAGGTTTAGACTTGAACATGCTTGGCCAGTGTCTATTCGAGGAAGCCATAACTGATTTAACTCGATCCGAAGAACACAGATCTTTGTGTATGCATATGACGATGATTGATGTTGAATGATGATGTGATGATGATGTGATGTGTCAAAAGAGAAGAGGAAGAGGTAGAGAACAGAATGGCTGATGGGAAGAAAATAAAAATGTGAATAGGGCAAAGGAGTTACAACCTCTTTCTCTCCCTCTTATAGTCTCTCTTCACCTACCCAATCTCTCTACATATATTAAATTTAAAGTTTTACCCATATCTCTATACACCAGTTATATATATATATATATATATATATTCACCCATATATGTGTATTTATATGTGTACGTTTTAGAAAATATTTTACATTAAACAAAAAAAATAATAGAAAAAACAAAATTAATCTTTCAGTTATTCTCTTAAAATCCAAAAATATCACCATTTTTCTTGTTTAGGGATTGAAAAGAATTAGAGAATGACACACTATTTTTATTTTTGTTTTATTATTAAGTATGTTTTAGTTTTTTAAAAGGGTCTTTGATCGGTTTTAGATTCCTAGAAGCACTGTGACATTTTAGATTTGAATACAATTTAGTTTCTTATGGTTTAAATTACTATATAATAAGATCTATATAAGAAAATTATGTTTTTCAGGGGTTAGCATCTTTAGTGGTATTTAGATGCTAAATGTATATATCAGCAATAGAAACACAAAATACTTTTACAACAATTAACTAAAAAAGAAAGAAAGAAGAAGCAATGTTAGTGTTTTAAGTACGTTAAAACGTGATATGTAAATCACATTTTACGTGCTAGTTAAAAAGAGAAAAACGTATATGTGCTATTTAAATCACTGATGGTTTGACCAACAAGACTTCAATATAAGACAATAACAAATAGAAGACTATTTAGAAATCCTAAATATCTTCAACAGTAATTTGAAAAGTTGTAGACTTGTAGTTGTATAATGAGTATTTACATTTACATTTTGTAATTTACGTTGCTTCGTTAGATATTATATATTACATCTCTATTAATTATACTTTTAGTAGAAAACAGTAAGAGATCGGAAGAAACTCGAAGTGATCATTAATGCAAACCCATGCCGCTCTTCCTTACAGTTCTTGCATTAAAATCCAAACTGCTTCTGCAGTTCAAACGTACGAACTCAAATTTCTTCAGAAATTGAAGCAACAGACTCTTTGAAAGTGATCCATGTTTGGTTCTGAACTAGGATTTCTCCTTTTTTTTTTTCCCTCTCTTCTGACATCTCACAAAACATTTAATAGAACCAGACAGAAAGATGGTAATTTAACTCCTTTTCCCACATTTTATTTTGTCGTAGAAATATTTATTTAATTATAACAAGATGGGTATTGTATCTTTTTGTATATTAAAAAAAAAAAAAAACTATAGTCATATGTGGCGGAGTTCATTTCTGGCCTTTCAGTATGTGATTCTGTTTCGGTCACATTCGGGGGTTCATCAATCTTAAAATCGGAGGGGGAGCAATTGGTTTGTTTGGATGTAAGAATAGTCATAATCGATTAACCAAACACGATTTTAGGGGATTTGTTATGTAATACTGCGGAAGAAAACAAGTATTAATGGGAAAAAGTAAGAATTTTTAAGAGGTCAGGATGGGTGGTGGTATAGTAATTGCCAAGAAATTAAGGTCATTTTTTTTTTATTGGATTGACTCGAGGGTCTTTGTTGATGATCGTTCCCATTAATAATGTATTAATAGTTCTTCAATTTCTTTTGAAATATTAAGATTCTTTTCGTCTGCATTTACTTCAAAGATAAAGGAAATGCGAGTTCTGTTTTATCAAAAATTGTAGTATGGGACAATTCTTAATTTATAACTGTGTATAATAGGATGAAAATAAATAAAAAGCAATGGATTTAAAACAATACGAGGCCGATTTCTTTAACACAACCGGCTACCCGTGTTCATTGTCAAGCTAAAGTTGACCGATTTACAGACACTTAACAAAATTTTAAAATAGTCTTTTTTTTTTTTTTTTTTTTTTTTTGTTAAATTTTTTAGAGAACCGGATTATAAACCCTGAAAAAGATGAGAATTGTTTTTACAAAATCGATTATAAAGAAAGAGTTCTTTGGAACCACATAGAAAATGCACAATCAAACCGTGAGTAATCCCTTATTTGATAGCAAACATTGCAAATACCCTAATTGATTGTTATTAAACAAAACTAAAATAATAATATTGTTTCAACATATATACATAATAATAATGAAAATTTGACAACATATCTAAAGTACAACTTTTTCTTTCATACAAAATCATTCACCAAACTCACATAATCAAGTTGTTGAATCAATTTCTTCTCTATAGATAACATAGTTAAAACATTCAACCTCTTATATGGTATTATCGATAGAAGCAAACTTTGTCAATTTCTTCTTTGAAAAGCTTCTATATGCATAGACAAATAAACTAAATCGTTAGAAATATTCGATAAGAGACCGATAGATAACGAACGACCTTTTATTAAACTAAATACATAATTCTAACTAAAAATGTTCTTACCTTCTAATTTTATAATTTTTGATGGTCTTAGTCGGATGCCCTTTCCACATAATCTTAAACAATCGTGTAAAATAAAACTTTATGTGACATAGTTATCAAACCATAGTTATAAAGGCTCTGATTTGATAATAGCGAATTCTCGTTTCAAAGACCGGTCCAAAATCATTATAAATTCTAATGTAAAACAAAACAATTAAATTATTTTAAGCCAAAATAATGTATTTAAATTCAATATATATTAATTGAAGTGAAATACTTTTAAATGGAGTATTATTTAATATTTTTCTGAATAAAAGAAATTAGAATTTATGTTGAGCTGTTTTGGTGCTCGGGCCGTTGCAGCTTGACTTTGGCTGAAGAATCAGGAAATGGCGATCAATGCAACTATTTAAATATCTATATCTTCAAATGCTCTCATTAAAGAATAAATTTAGCAATTCGATATACGCTTTTAATCAAGTAATTTACTAACGTTCTAGCTTATACAAAGATAACTTACATCCATAACAATCTATATATACCAATACTAAATTACTAACTAACTCTTTCCTCCGTTTTGGCGTGTTGGTTAATTATAAACGTCTAAGTGCTTAAAAGAAACCTGATTTTTTTTTTCGGTTTGTTTTGGGGGTATTTAGATATTGGTAATGTCTTATCTTCAAATATAGAAAAGTAGTTTTTAAATCTAACATTTCAAAGAAAAAAAAAAAATCCAAATAGCTATTGGTTTGGGTTTGTTTACTGATATTTTTCATCTATACGGTGTACTTGTGATACATTTCTACATTTTACATTTTTTTTTGTCGCCACATTTCTACGTACATTTTCTTAGGTATACGGTTTACTCTTCTTTCAATTTTATAATTAGGAAATTATTATTGGCGTCATGGAGGAACCCTAGATTTCAGTGGGATGTTCAAACAGCAATCAATTTGACATGTGTTTTACATATTGGGACCACTACAAGCGAATGAAAACCTTAAAAGCTCAAAGTACATCCAATTTTTTATGTTGGAAAATAATTGTATTTTCCTTTTAACTAAGAAATTCCACAACTTACACAAGATGCAAATCCTATTTGAATCATAAAGCAAAAAAATGTTAAATTAGTTTATTTTCTGGATAATTCAATACATAGAAAATTTTGAAAAAATTATACTTGTGATATTAACTTATGACGGTTTCAAATATTATAAAAAACTAGTTACTAAAATATTAAGTTTTATAATAACTGTTAAACTTTTGTTCACTTTCTTTGTGTTTGTGTTACACACACTGCACGCCTTACACTTTTTGGCATATGAAGCATTTTGAGTCCGGTTGGTGAAAGTTTTTTATTTATTTAAATTATGTAAATAAATAATTACACAAACCTAAAAAGTCATTATATGAATTCTAAAACTCGATGCAACTAATATTAAATATGAAAATATTATATTTCCTGACATATTTTTGTCCGTGTTTTTTGGGCGCACTCTACTAAAAGGGCAGCTAATTAATCTTGAACAAATTATAAATTCTTACATAACTATGTATTTGTAAAAATAGAGCTTTTTCTTTTAAACTAAAAAAAAAAAAGGGAAATGAAATTGGAAAGAAGTAAAGCGACACCGTAGAGAAGATATAGGCAGCTTAAAGAATGGCATGGGACACAACACAACTGTGAACTTAGCACTTAGCAGAAAGTGCGAAGAAGTGATCACATCCATCAATTTCTTTTTTCTAAGCTGCCACTTCACTTCCCTATCATCTTTCGCTTTCTTTTGTTAAAGCAATAATGTTTTTATTTTATTTTATTTTTTAAAAACCATTTTCATTTAGTATTCATTCTACTTAAAATATTAACAACATATATTCAGATATTTTCTGTTAATTGGTTTCAGATCCACAGATTCCATTAATCTCTCTCTCCCTCCCTCGAATGCACATTTATGTACATGTGAATGAGATTAATCAGATTGGAGCTGTGAATATGTAACCCAATTAACATATACAAACTTTTTTTTTGTTTTGTTTTGTTAAAGAACATGCATATACAAACTTAAACTAAAATTAACAAAGAAATTACACGGTGACTTGAATAGTTACATCGATATATATATAATTAGAATTTGTTATACAATGCGCAATGTACTTTGTGATTTTTTGTACACATAATTATTTTATCCCTCATATAGATCTTCTTAAAATTCACAGAAATACTATTTAAGAAAATTGATTATGTGTTTCACTCACACTTATAAATAATACTATGATATATAAAGAAAACATGGATGGTTAAACCGATGTACCGAGATTTTTTTTTTTTTGCTTAATGTGGGGTTTATCAAACATGTATAGATCTCTTTCAAAATCAAATGTTCAAATAGTATATTTTTAGCTTCAAATTAATAAACACGTATTTGACTCGTATATATAAGTTGTACATCATAGGAGCAATTAATTGTGGGGGTGGGGGTGGGGGTGGGGGTGGGAGAATGATGGATGATGAGTGATCCATACCGAATAGTACTGAATCGATAAGTGTTTGATTTTAAAATAAGAGAGAAATTTACTGTTTTCTATTTTTGTTTTCATCTTCCTTGTGGATTCATGTTTTGCTTCTTTTGCTACTACCAGTTTGTCCCTAACCAATGTGTCAATAAATAGTACGATTACTTCAATGCATTAATATTCAATGCAATAATATACTGTATATACTACAGTATAGTTTTATAGCTCGAAATCTGATATCACCTTAATTGAATATTTCTCAACATTTGAAGTTTGCTTTACATAAATTCTTCATATATATATATATATATATATTATTTTAACATTTAACTAGCTTCAAGATATATACTGCGGACATGCGGTCGGTGTGTGCATTCAACATTTGGATTATCATAAATCATTATAATTTCATTGCTTGACGTTCAAAACATGGGTCTAATCGTCATTGTCATAATTGTTTTTCACAATTATTGACTTATAGTTGGTTTCATTTCAGATTTCCTAGATTCTAATAAATTTATATATATGGCTAGCTACACACCGAACAAAAGACTTATTTTATTGATGAATTCACTCCAATACTTCATTTTTATGTATTCTATATATCATATTATAAGATTTTTGGTTAAAACCCGCATATTAAATAAAAAAAATTCTTCAAAAATATCATTAAATATTTTAATATAAATCGATTCATCCAATCATAAAAAACTGTATAATATTTTTATCACAAAATATTAAATGCATTTAAATTATGCACAAAAACTTGTAAAACATGTAATAAAATAAAAATTCTAAAACATTATATAAAATAAGACAAAAAAGTAGATAAACGCATATCTTTTTCTACAAATATTAAAAAATATACACTTCTATAGCCTATCATTATATAATAATGTGCGAGGGATGCATTAAATGAAAGGTACAGAGAGAGGGAGCAAGAGAAATGGGTTATAGGAGAGGTTGTAAGTTTGTAAGCTAAAATTGCGCTCATTTTTTGCAGTCTCACTAAATGCTCGCACTAGTAAATACACCAACATGCCTTCTCTTCAATGTCCTAATTTCCATCCACATGCAATTTCCCTCTTTCCATTTTTGTTTTTGTTATCCTTATCTTTGTTTAGTTTTTATTTAATGTGTGACTTATGACAACTTTTGTTTTTAAAAGCTATAGATTCTAAGTTTCTCTCCCACGGTAAACATTATAAGACGGGTTTTACTTCACATAAAAATTTGAGAGTTTTGTAAGAACTAGATTAGTTCATGAGCTACATATGGAACTATATATGTAGTCTATGATAAACTATGGAATGCATCAGAGTTGATCACAAACTATATATATAGTTTTAAAAAGTCCATATGTTGGTCATGAACTAATCTACTAGTTCTTACAAAAATTTGAAAAGCCAAGTACATGCTAAACCATGCGTAGGATTATGGTGCTCCAAACTTCCAAGGAAGAAACCATGATACCTTTTGGGAGTAGTATAACTAATTATCTTTAAACCATGATTTATTATTTGGACTATAACATATAAGCTAATGTTTTGTGATATACCATATCGTTAGTGTCTCACCATCCAAATTCAAACTCACATATTGTATGTTGTTGATAAAAATAAATTCCATGATTTAAAAGAATATACACATAATTAAAACAAACGTATGAGCCTTGTCTCAGACACTTGTTTTTAATTAAAAAAAAATCATAAAATAGAACATAAACAAATTTTAGTGCCCCAAAATACCAGATTTTTGATTTATTTGATAATACCACACAATTTAGGTTTATGAAGGCTTCCTAAATGATTTAGGAAGGGTTCTTAAACTTTTAGACATCCTTTATAATCCTAAAATTTGTGAGAATTTTTGAATTTCAGGATTTTGTTGGTAATTATGGAGGATAAAACATTAACTAAGTATAGTATTTTGAGACTTTTTCAAAAAAAATAACGAACTACTGGATGAGCTGAGTTTCATGAGATTTTTATTTTTATTTTAATATATATTTATATGATTAGAGAAAAACTAGATGATAGCGATGATTTTAGTTAAATTTGGTATTTCACGAAATATTTTAGATACAAAAGAATTTTAATATATTATTTTGTTTTAACATATTTTGATCTATCTCATAAAGACAAATGATTGAAACTATATACAACAAACACTTATATCTATGTAAAGGTCCCAATTTCGGTCTTAAATATATTGATATCAGAATATTCCATATCATCAGTATGCATCCTTAATTTTAAAAGCATATGATCTTATTTGTTAGACCCACACAGGGGTTTTTAAGCCGTTCATTTAGTAAATAAGTAATTTTTTTTAGGAGAAATCAAGCGATGTTCTTCAATCTAAAATCTCATTTAAAAAAAAATTATAAACAATTACAAATATGCTCTAGACTCCGATCTTGAAAAATATAGGTAAATAATTCGCAAACCTTTTATATAAAAGAATATCATGCATTATACAAAGTATATATAAGTTGACCAAAGACATAAATCATGCATTTTAAACTTAAGAAGTTGACAAGAGATGGATAAAAGGCAAGGTATTCTCATTTTGATGCCAA
>OY763892.1:6352425-6357425 GCA_963667165.1 Barbarea vulgaris | reverse complement strand
CATACTACAAGGTCTTACATATTTACTCTCATTGCTGACAATGCTTGAAAACAAGTTAAGTCTGACAGGATCTTGGCATTAAGAGAACAAATCCAAAGGCAACAAACACCATTCCTTTCAGTGTTTGAATTGAATTCCATCAACAGAGGGTATTTGGTCTAGTGGTATGATTCTCGCTTTGGGTGCGAGAGGTCCCGAGTTCGATTCTCGGAATGCCCCATTGGCTTTTTGAAAATATATGTTTTGATCCTAGCTGAAATTAACTATGTGAAAACAATTGTTCTCTAGTACTTGACTTTAAGAGATCATGTCTAAGTCAACAAGCGAACATGGCCTAAAACTTCTTTAAAAGTGATAATAAACTTCTTTAAAACTGAACATGGTGCGAGAGGTACTGAGTTCAATTCTCATAATGCCATAAACTATTTTTTAATTATATATTCTTATTATCAACTCGGAAAAAATAGGAAAAAGATAAATAACTTTTAGCTTTGATCAGATCCTAAGTAAGAGCTACAACAATTCAACAGACACAAAACCTTGAACTCTTAAGAAGCAAATTGTACTGATCAGAATGTTTCACTTCCCAAACATCTAAAGGCAGTAACCTCGGCACTTTACATTTAGAAATTTAGACATTAGTTACGACTTCAAGATTTGATTATTTGTTAAAGGTCAACTATGAAAACAAGGTCCAGATTGCATCTTTGTCATCAGATCTGCTGGCTTAGATTACTAAAATATTTTATCCCTAAGATAACTAAGGGAACTAGATCCATCATTGACTTCACAAGTTTTTCTTTAGCTTTTCTAACTAAATTTCTCAACAAAGGGCATTTGGTCTAGTGGTATGATTCTCGCTTTGGGTGCGAGAGGTCCCGAGTTCGATTCTCGGAATGCCCCTAGGATTTTTTGAGACTTGTGTGCTAAAAGCAAGACTAGAATTGTTAGGAAATAAAGTACTGTCATACTTGATTTTCCACAGACCACATTCAACAATTTAAACAGCATGAATTTCCCTTAAATTTCAGCAAGGTCATATAATCACAACGCGTGGCTAAGATTTTCCGTATTTACGAGTCCTAAGTAAGCAGAATGAACAAGATCTGAAACATACCTTTCCTTTTGCATTAGATGAATTAGAATTGTTCAACCAGTCCAACGTTAGATTCAACCGCAAAACATCAGAAAGCAGCACTATCACTACCCACAAGCTGGCAGATTTTCCAAGAACGAGCTGCAACAATAACAAGAAGCTTGCTCATAACTTATTAGCGAAAAATCAATGGAAAACACAGATCTCTCCTAAGGTGTGACAGATATGCCATTGTGCGCTTGATTTTGTGGTATGATTCTTGCTTTTGGTGCAATAGTTCATGAGTCCACTTTTCAGAACCTATGTTCTAAAATCCAGAAGTATGGGAGACAAAATGTACAAATTTCCCTCTGGGGTTTAATACCTATGTATAATCTATGAAGCTTGAATGGTAACATTTCCCAAGAATTCTTATTGAAGAAGATAAAAAAAATTAAAATGTTTCACATCCAAAAATCCAAAGGCCAAAACCCATATGTGAGACATTGGATCTAGAGGCATGATACCTGGTACGTGCACTTAAGAGACTTAACATATAAAACAGGATCCAAACTAGCCTTATTTCAGAAAGATTGACTTAAATTTTATGAACAAACACGCACCTTTGCATTAGAACATCAACCAAAAAGGATTCTACAATAGTGAAATTTCAGACATAAGAAATTTTGGATTGTATAAAACTCAGTTCAAGAAATTATAAAATCCCAACAGCACTCTTGAGTGTTTTAACTGAGTTAAGAAAACAACTGGGCATTTGGTCTAGTGGTATGATTCTCGCTTAGGGTGCGAGAGGTCCCGAGTTCAATTCTCGGAATGCCCCATTCTTTTTTAAATCTCAGGGGCATTCAGGAGACCTACAAAATCTCACATCTCCGTAATACCAAATGTGGAGAGCTTATCAGGACTACTTCATAAGCAAGACCAAGATGGTCAAATAATTTAGGCAATTTAACAAGGAGAAATAAATTCAGACATAAGAGGTGAGATAAGATTTTCAAGATTGACTAACATGATCAAAGTAATCAGAACACGATGCAAAGTGCGTCCTTACTATCATATCCACAAGCTTAGGTTAATAGAACCAACAGCCACATCTCCCCAACCAAATCAATCCTAAAATGATTCTAGTTCCGTCGATTTCACCGGTGGCTTTTCATGCACAGTAAAATCAGAAAGAATGAATTGTTAGAGAATGGATCCAAAGGCAACACCATTCCTTTATTTTCAAACTGAATAACATCAACAATCGGGCATTTGGTCTAGTGGTATGATTCTCGCTTTGGGTGCGAGAGGTCCCGAGTTCGATTCTCGGAATGCCCCATTGACTTTTTAAACATTCTTTGCTTGTTATGCAACTAAGTTTTGTTACTAAAATTTTTGTCCTTAGGTGCCCATTTTCAAAGATCATGTTTAACTTAACATTTGACCAGTTACAAGAAATTCACCAGCAATAAATTTAAAACATCACCACCATACTTACCTTTACTTTCAGTTCTGGTTTTCACAAAAACACTTCTTGAAATATTCCAACCAGATAACATCAGACACTCCTCATTACTGCAAAGCAGGTGCTACCAGAGATTTCAAGAATAATCTGTAGCAAATGAAAGAAAAAAGATAACACCCAAGTTAAGAAACGTTCAGCACACACACAAAAGATAACAGTAGCTGAATTTCAAAAAGAGTTGCTTCAAATGAATTACATCCACAGCAGGGCATTTGGTCTAGTGGTATGATTCTCGCTTTGGGTGCGAGAGGTCCCGAGTTCGATTCTCGGAATGCCCCATCAACTAATTTTAAATTATTTGTTTCTAAAACCCAGAAAAAAGGCAAGGTAAACACAATGCATAATTTTTTCTTTTAAGGGATCCTGAGTATGAGCTATGACAACTCAACACCCTTAAAATTCTACTGATCAGAATGTTTCACATATCAAATATCCAAAGGTCACAAACTACGCATTTTACATCAGATCTTAGACATTACATACCAGTTTCAATATCGATTATGTGGTTAAGATCCATCAGGAAAACCAGATCTAGGAACATCTCATATTCTAACTAAGACTAAAATATTCATAACAGAAAAGTCAACTAAAGGAACTAGATCCGAAATTGACTTATGCTGTTTTTCTTGATAGCGTTTATATGTTACTCAACTACTCAACAGCAGGGCATTTGGTCTAGTGGTATGATTCTCGCTTCGGGTGCGAGGGGTCCCGAGTTCGATTCTCGGAATGCCCCAAGATTTTTTTGACATTTTGTGTGATAAAAGCAAGCTCAGAATTGTTAGATAATAATATATATATTCATACTTGACTTTGCATAGACCACTTTGAACAAATCAAACAACATGCATTTCCCTTAAATTGCAGTAAGGTCAAATGATCACAACGCTTTGTTAATACTTCCACAATTAAATTTCCATAGTTAACAAATAGAACAAGATCTGAAATGTACCTTTGCCCTTGCATCAGACGAATTAGATGATATAAATTTGTTGATGTTCAATATTGAATTCAGCCAAAAAATATGCCGAAGGACTTTCCAAGAATCAGCTGCAGCAATAAGAAAAGGCTTGTTAACAAACTTCCAACTAAAAATCAACAGAATTTACAGATCTGTTTGAACAAAAGATAGAAGAGAAAACAAAGGTTTCAAAACAATCACTTATTTATTCGGGCTGTTGGTCTAGCAGCATGACTCTCGCTATGTTTTAAACTATTATAGAAAAGTATTGGAATTCAACTGTACAACTTTTATGGTTGAGTTTTAAACTCTAAGTAAGAGCGAAAATCAGATTGTTTATGATCCAAATCCAAAGGCCATAATCTAGTCAGATTTTCAGCAAGAAATTAAATTCAACATATTAGATCTGATGGCATGATACCACATCTATGCATTTATAGATTCTTATGACTGGTTTTTTTTATCAAATGAACTAAAAAAGCAAGATCCAAATTGTATCCTTATTTTCAGATTCGTTGGCTTAGATTCTAATAACCAACAGGATTGATTCAACACATTACATACAAAAGCAAATTTCAGATATCACAAACTGAGGGTTCAAATTGGCATTTCCTAGAAATGATGAACTTTTAATCCTTAGGAGTTTATAAAGAAATTAAAACAGTAACAGGGCATTTGGTCTAGTGGTATGATTCTCGCTTTGGGTGCGAGAGGTCCCGAGTTCGATTCTCGGAATGCCCCATTGACTTTTTAACAGTGTATGTACAGAGCCCAATTGATTTATATTAGAGACTTTCCTGTCTTTTGGTCCCAGATTTTCAAACATCAAGTTTTAGACAACAATTGACCGAACATTTTCACCGCAACATACCTTGGTTTTCGGGTCAACTGATTCAGATATGCACAAAAACGCTTGTCTTAAAAATATTCCAACCAGATAATAACACAAGCAGTTTGCTGCAGGAAATGAAAACAAGTAAACGTCTAGTTAATATAATTCCAATAAAACACAAAAGAAAAGAGGTAACTGAATTTCCAGAACACTTTATTTGACAGTCACATCAACAGCCAAGCTTATGGTGCGAGAAGTCCGAGTTCAATTCACAGAATGCCACATTGACTTTTATGAACGAATGTGTTTTATACTTATATATCCATGGGCACTAGATTATCAGACATGCTTAAGTCAACAATCACACAACATACCCTGTATTCATATCTAATGATTCTTATCTACAGCAAGAATTCACTTCCCAGTCATAATTCATGAAGATTATTGCAGACGGCATTTGGTAATAAAAATATCAAACTTACATTAAACTATTTACAGCAAAAACTACAGAAGAAAGAGGCAATTGAATTTGAAGATCCTGTTGTTTTTGACAGTTGCATCAAATTCTACTGAACAGAATGTTTCACTTTCCAGACATCCTAAG